>ML246296.1:80351-104032 GCA_005239495.1 Nicotiana undulata | reverse complement strand
TATCTTGTCTTTTTATCTCATCTCACCCTTCACTATTATTAAATAATTTTATTTTATCATTTACTCTACCTTTTTATATATTAAATTTATTCCGTATTATAATTTTTCTTTATAATATTGCAAAATGTATTCTTCATATTGCTGGTGCATGATATCATGAAACAACGACAAACGATACAGTACAATACAATACAATACTATACGATACATTATGAAACGATGTGAAATAACCATCCAAACAAGGGCCTAGTGTGATACATGTGTAATTTTCACATAATGTAATTTTTTGAACTATAATAGAATACTAATAGTGGAAACTCGGAATCTAAAATACAAGACAACCATACTAAAATGGGTAAATTTAACAAATCGTCATATAATTATGACTTGTTTCACCAAAATCATATAACTTTATTTTCTCACACAAAAATCATAGTGGCCGGAAAACACAATTTTTCAGTAGTATTTTCTTATTTCATACTTTTTTTCTTCTTTATTTTTAGTCTAATAAATAATAATCCAATTAAAATAGGAATAACTTGACCCACCCGACCCAATACCCACATTTATAAATTAAAATAATACTAAAGGTTTAATTCTTCAAAATACAATACTTCTATCTTTTATTTTATTTTTCCAGATTTTCATTTAAATTGATAGCATTTTTATTTCAAGTGCTCTCTAATTATACCTTCTTTTTTTGTCGGAATCTCATGAATTTTGAACTGAGCATTTTGTGGGGAAGAATTCACTTTTAGTATTATATTAATTTACGTATAGGGTATTAGGCCAGGTACTCAGGTTGGGTTAGGTCTTTCTTGTTCTAAAGGAAAAAAATATAAAATTAACCGATCGACGGAAAGTAATTGCAGCGCGCGCGCATATATATATATAGAGAGAGAATAAGATATAGTTGGTTATTATTTATTAGATCGAAAATAAAAAATAAAAAATATGGAATAAGAAAATACTACTTGAAAATTATATTTTTCGGTCACTATAATTTTTGTGTGAGAAAATAAAGTTATATGATTTTGGTGAAAAAGTCATAGTTATATGACCATTGTGAAATTTACCCATTTAAGTATGGTTGTCTTATATTTTAGATCTTGAGTTTTCACTATTAGTATTCTATTATTGTTTCCACTTTTAGTATTATTTTAATTTATATATGTGGGTATAGGATCGGGTGGGTCAGGTTATTCTTATTTTAATTAGATTATTATTTATTAGACATAAAATAAAAATAAGAAAATACTACTGAAAAGTTGTATTTTTCGGTCATTATGATTTTTGTGTGAGTTAGTAAAAAATTTATGATTTTTATTTGAGAAAATAAAGTTATATAATTTAGGTGAAAAAAATTCACAGTTATATGGTGAAATTTACCCCAGTTAAATTCATTAATTTGGTGAACAACATATTACAGTGTGCTATTTGTGTTTTTTCCATCCGTCTCTTCCAAAACTATGAGAGAATAAATTATCAGCAAACACACAAAAACTCATAAATTATAAAAAGTTTGAATAAGTAAAAAATAAAAATGTATGTTTTAACGAGGTAGAGAAAATATACGAAAGACGCGTCAATTGTGAAAAGAAAACCCCTAAAGACATTATACTTTTCAACTTAAATGACAAAGTCACTTAAGTAGTGTTATATACGACTCTTTCTGTATTATTATTTAATTTCCTCCCCGCAGCAAATTGATATATAACTTCAATATGACGCAGTATTTGACTTAAGCTTTGAAAATTGCAACTTTGACCAAGCCCTCCATTGTTCGTTCCCATTGGAGTATTTATTTATTTACGTTCTTGTCATATCTATGTATTCTACACTAGTACCATATATATGAAATATTATTAAAGCTAGCTACTTCTTCGTCTATCAAGTTGGGTAGATGGCTAAAGAACGGTCGATGGAGGCAACTCCGACTTGGGCAGTTGCCGCAGTTTGCTTCATCTTGCTGGCTATTTCCATTTTCATTGAACAAATTATTCATCATCTTGGAGAGGTAGGAGTAACTTAATTTTTATATGATGATTATATTAACAAATTAAATATAAAATGAGATTTGTTTTGGTTTGCACTTTACTTTGCAGTGGTTGTTGAAAAAACATAAAAAGCCACTTTATGAAGCACTTGAAAAGATCAAAGCAGGTAAAATTAAATTAAAGTAGAGTTTTCTTCTTAATTAATATATTTGTATAGTTGATCAATGACATATATATTATTTGAACGTAACAGAACTGATGTTGTTGGGATTCATATCACTGTTGTTGACAGTGGTGCAAAACCCAGTGTCTAACTTATGCGTCCCAAAGAGTGTTGGTTATTCTTGGCATCCTTGTAAGTCTGATGAAGCTGCCAAGAATAAATATGATGACCCTTGTCTACCAAAGGTATAATTAATTACTATATACTATAATAAATCAAAAATATTCTTTTTTCTTAAAGAATATATACTTACTTTTATGCAGGGAAAAGTCCAGTTTGCATCTTCATATGCAATACACCAGCTCCATATCTTCATCTTTGTCTTGGCTGTTGCTCATGTATTATACTCTATAGCAACTTTTGCTTTGGGCAGGCTAAAGGTATTAATTATGCACGTCAACATGTTATTTCTTCCCTCAATTATATATTAATCCTATTCTCTGTACAGATGAGAAAATGGAGGGCCTGGGAGGATGAAACAAAAACAATGGAGTACCAGTTCTACAACGGTTGGTATACTTAAATTTGAATTAATGAATATCAAGTCACTTAGCTCTATTTCATAATGAAAAATTAAAACAAGTAATTAGTTTATTGTATGAGCATCCATGTGCATTATAAGTTAATAAAAAATTTACAAGAAGACAAGGCTGAAATTAAAATTGATGTGACATTTAACAAAAAAGTTTATAGTCGTTGAAAATCCAAGTGCTAATTTCTTTCAAACTTGACCGACATATATATTTTATTTATATCCCTTTTCTTGTGTGGACGTCCCTCTTGAAATTAATAAAGATATTTGAGATCCATCCAATGAACTCATATATATAATAATAAGAAGGTGATAAAAAAATTGGCAGTATGATATTATAGTAGTCACACTGTGTGATGAATATAAAAACAGAAATTATTGTTATTGCAAATGATGAGATATTTGTTATAATTTTTACAGATCCAGAGAGGTTCAGATTTGCAAGGGAGACGTCATTTGGACGTAGGCATTTGCATTTCTGGAGCAAGTCGCCTGTGCTGCTATGGATAGTCAGTCCTCTCTCTTAAGCTTTTTTTAAAAGTGAAAATTGAAGATCAATTTAAATTTATCAAGTTACCAATCAGTAAATACTCTTTTCAGGTTTGTTTCTTCAGGCAATTCTTCTCATCAGTAGCAAAAGTTGACTATCTAACCCTTAGACATGGGTTCGTGATGGTAATTAGTCGCTTTAATTAATTTCAAATTTTCATACCTGTGTATAAGTACTAAATTAATTTTGGTCCATACAGGCACATTTAACTCCACAAAATCAAGAAAATTTTGATTTCCAGATATACATCAAGAGAGCAGTTGAAAAAGACTTCAAATTTGTTGTGGAAATAAGGTCTCTCTCTCACACCATATTTTCATTTATTTGTTTTATTAAATTTAACCTCCTCTCTTTTCTGCAGTCCAGCATTATGGCTCTTCACAGTACTTTATTTTCTAACCACTACCAATGGTAAGACAAAATGTCATTTAACTATTTTTCTAATATTTAGAACTTCAAAGTCACCTAAAAATTTTATATTATATTTTTCCTTGTTTAAACTATATAATATACCATATATGTAAAAGAAGTACTAGCAAAGTCAAAGTAGAAAACTAGTGTGTACTTAGAAGTGGGACTCCTTTAAGGTTTAGGGGTGTTGTCACTGTTATAGAATTATTATCTTTGTTAATTTTTTGGAATTTTACTATTTTTAGTAAAAATAAAGTAAATTAATTGAAAGGGAATAAACAGGAAGCAAATAAAGTCTCATGCCGTTAGGGTTGCTTATTTCTTTTTTTCTTAAATTCAAAATGTTACTCTTTTAGTGTAAATATTCCAAAGGTTATTCACTATCCACGACTTTACAATAATTAAGTTAAAATAACTAACGGGTACATGTGCACTAAAATTTACCAATAAAAGAATAGATTTAATTTTAACAAAAAAAAAATTCTATACATAGTAAATCAAACCTAGAAACCTAACATGACGAGTCAAAAATATCTATAAATAAGTTACAAAATACAGAAATACAATTTTCAAAATAATTATACTTATATTATAGTAATAATAAAGTATGATGTATTTTTATTTATTTTATTTGTTAAACTTATACATGTCAAAGCACAAACACAATTAAATAACTAAAGCATAAATAAGATACCGAAATTTATATATCTAAAGTAACAGTAATAATTGTACGTATTTCTTTATAAGAAATTTAAGGATAAAATAGTAGAAATTATAAATAAATTATCATCTTTTAATGGTTTCCTTTTCTGCATTCAGTTAACGAATGATAGCCTCACAATATTTCTTTTATTAGACTATTTATCGTAAATACTATCCCATTTTAGACTTTGTAATTTCAAGTTCACAATTATTGAAGTCTCCTATACATCGTAAATCAAATCTATAAACATAGTAGGACGAGTAAAAATATTATCTATAAATAAGTTTACAAATGACAAGACTAAATTTGAAAATAATATAATTATAGTGATAATAACTATAAAGTACTTTAATTTTTTTACTGAACTTTTACATGTTAAAGCACAAACCAATCAGATAAGTGAGCTTAAATAAGATATTAAAATTTATATATCAAAATTATACTAATAAATTATATGTATCATAAGAAATTTAAGAATGAAATAGTAGGGGAAAATGTATTGTAAATAAGTTGTCATTTTTTTCTTTTCTTGCATTTAATTAGTCCAACAAATGATGATGCCTCATTATATTTTTTTATATTAAATTATTTATTGTAAGATATTAATTCAACCGTAGCCATTTTTAGATTTTGCATTGTCAATATTAATTTTTTGGGAGCTATAAGACCTACCTTTTTATTCTCTTTTGTGTTTTGTTTTCAGTATTAAGTCACTAAAATAACAATAATTTTTATAAGATCACATATACCCTCATAAATTACCATAAAGCATCTAAACACTTATGTCGAACATGATTTCTTCAATTATTGACCTAACAAAATGGGAACAACATTCGTTATAATTTATATTTTTTTAACTTTATTATATAATTTATATTAGTCAAATACTCCCTCCGTCTCATATTATCAGTCTTGATTATTGAAAATAGTTGTTTCAAATTATTTGTCACTTTAGAAGTTCAAGACAAAATTAATTTTTGTTTTTACAAACACCTCAATTATGAATAACTTTGTTCAAATACAAATGAAGAAAGATAAAATATTAAGACATGATTAAGGGTAAAGTAGTTTTCTAATTAATCATTTTAAGGGCATGTACAGGAGAACCATGATAGATAATATGAGACGGAGGGAGTACATAAATACTGTTACGCGGCGCCTTCCTGAGATGCTTTGGAAGGGCGACGTAAGGCTAAGCAACCAATGTCAGGGTGGTTGCTGTCCGCCAAATGAGGTCCCCGCCACACGCTAGACTAGATCGTCAGTGCCGTGTGGGAAAACCAATGCCAACAATTGAGAGAACAGTAATAATGTTTGAAATGATGAAAGCTGGATTGCAATAATGAAAGCTATTACAAAAGGAAGGAAATGCGGTGTCGAGGGGTAGAGACACCAGTACAGGGATTTGCTTGCTTGAAAGTTTTGAATGCTATATACCCCCTAATAATGCTTAAAAAAAATAAACCCTAGTTACATGAGTAGACTAAACTAGGCTAGAGAAACATAATGGAAGTAAATGGAATAAAGCTAGTCTATGATTACAAAGAAAAGGACTTAGTTTTCTACAAAGGTAGAAACAGGTCCGTTGGCAGCGACTTTGTCTTCGGCATCATGATTTGCGCGCGCGGCATTGTCTGTGCGCGCGGCGCTGTTGGCAGCTGCTTGCGGCTGGGCGCTAGCGAGGGAAATTGGTGGGGCGACAGAGGCACCTGCGCGCTTGTCACTTGGAGCGGCCAAGACCACGGGGCCGTCCGTGGCGCTAGGCGTTGGGATGCTTGCTAGGACGCCACGGGGCGCGTCCAAGGGGTCATGGGGCATGGATGGAAAGCCGCCCATGACATTATGTAATTTTGTAAAAATTTTGTATTTATTAATATAGGTACACGTATAAAGCTAGTGTTTAAAAAATAGGTTATGCAAATGTAAAACAATTTAAATAAAGTGACAAAATGATGTTGTTGCAATGCCATGTCATTAAAATTTGAGTTTCCGGTGATTTGTCTTGTCTGGACAACTAATATATAACTTAATGATTTTACTGCAAAGAGGATAAAATAGAAAGAATGCATTAGAATTATTTAAAGAAACTAAATGGAATTTCTTCCTCTTTGTGTGGACAGGATTGTACTCGTACCTTTGGGTGCCCTTTATCCCGTTAGTAGTAAGTCATTCGTTCATTTAATTATTATTCATTACTTATGGAGGAAAGTATATATATATATAATTGTTACTAAGAACATATAATTGGATACAGATAATATTGGTGGTTGGTTCAAAACTTCAAATGATAATAGCAGAAATGGGAGTAAGGATTTCAAAGAGGGGAGACATAGTGAGAGGTGTACCAGTGGTGGAGACAGGTGATCATCTTTTCTGGTTCAACCGACCTGCCTTTGTCCTTTTCTTGATTAACTTTGTTCTCTTTCAGGTATCTTCTCTCCCCTTTTTTATTTTTTCATTATGACGAATTTTTCTTTAATCGTGTTCGCCTTTTAAATATTTCAAATTGTTAATTGTTGGTTGTTGTATGATTTTTTATTTAGTTTTCAAATAGATTTAAATCGAAATTTGATTCTCAAAAATCAAACTGCATCACTGTAATAGTAAAAACTCTCGACTTGAAATTCCATAATGATTTTTTCCTTCATATTTGTGGTTTTTACAGAATGCATTTCAAGTTGCTTTCTTCGCTTGGAGTTGGGTAAGGAGTTGGAATATAAATTTTCTTTTTTGGGTGTTTTTTTTTTCTGATGTAATTTGAAACCTAATCCTGAATATTTTTCTTTTCAGTGGAAATTTGGTTACCCATCTTGCTTCCACCAGAATGCTGCAGATATAGCCATAAGGCTGACAATGGGGTGAGTTTCACTCGCAGAAACACACTATCTTCATAATGCCATATTCATATATATATATATATATATATATATTGAAACAAATTCAGATTTTGATGCCTGATATAGGTTAATCAATGACCATTTTCTTTTCTGCCACATGAATGAATATCTATATCAATACTGGAACATTTAAAGATGCATATTTTAACTCCTTTTATATTGATAGGTTTTGTTTCTTGTTTCAGCGTGATCATACAGGTCCATTGCAGTTATGTGACTCTCCCAATTTATGCCTTGGTCACACAGGTACTCTATATATAACTAAACTTGTCTTCCTTTTTCACAATAAAAACTCTTATAAACACAAATTGTCTCCCGAATTTGCAGATGGGGACATCAATGAAACCTATAATCTTTGGTGATAATGTGGCAACAGCTCTTAGAAGCTGGCACAATACGGCGAAAAAAAGGGTGAAACACGGCCGGCTATCGGGAAACACCACCCCTGTCTCCAGCAGACCGGCGACACCGATGCATGGTACCTCGCCGGTTCACTTATTACGCAATTACCCACACTATAGCAATGAGGAGAGTCGGACATCCAATGCGGAAAATGAAGGCTGGGCTAATGAAATATCAACCTCTCCTCGTAGACAAATTGAGAATATTAAAGATGATGATCATCAGGAGGGAGAAATCCATGCCTCCAGCTCTGTTCATCAAGTTGAGATTACATTGTCAGAATTCACATTTGGCAACAAAACGAGTTGAGATTACATTGTCAGAATTCACATCACATTTGGCAACAAAATGAGTTGATCGTCTGGGCTGAACATGTAAAACGTTGTTCATCATTCTTTTGTTTGTCTCAGCGTAGAGACCACATATCTGCTTGTTGCGCCAATTGTATGTCAGAATACATCTATTGAAAGCATATATGGAAGAAAGCAATTCAAGCATCTAAAACTTCACACAGAAACGTAAGGGCCAGGGATAAAACCATGCTCTAACTATTAAACCAAATTTAATGCTAACTATTGCTGGTAGGCGATAACAAGCCAAATAGATTATTGATTTAAGCTTGAAGGCAACGACCAGGAACGTCATATTTCAAATGACATTTTTAGGTAATTCCACCTGTTTAATATCAAAAGAGTTCCACACTTACCATCAATCAACAACTGCATCATATGACCGTGTAAGAATTAAGATAGGACATCTGATACAATAGCAAAGGATTTTAGTTAAAACCTTGATGTAGACTCAGTTACAGTCACTGATCAACGAAAACTCAAATTAACTCTAAAGTAAAACGGATATCGTCGGCTCAAGGAAAATTCGCTCTTTCCACACTTGTATCTGAAATTTCATGGTTGTTGAAAGTTACCAAACTCCCGTTAGCAACTTCATATTTCATACAAATATAGGTTTCACTTATAAAAGGAGTAATGCATAATGGAGGTGCTTTCTCTGCAGGTGAAATCGAAACAACTCTATCTGCAAAACATCAAGGAGCTATCTTTCATGGTGACTGTCCAGAAACTTAAACAAATATATGTCTGTAAAATGTAAAAAGGACAGTGAAAATCGCACTGGACAAAAATGTACATGCACCACAGGCCACAGGGATGATAAAACAACAGGTGACAAAATTGCCGTCAAGAATCCAAAAGAGTACACTGCGAAAAATGTGCACAATCTTCTAGCTTCTAGCGGACAAACATACTTTCTGCTAAGGAAGTGAATTACAAATATATTGACTGATGACCAGCTTCTACACATTATCAGTGGGATCTCTTTCTGATTCTTCAGCCTTCTTTCCAGCAGCCAAACTTTCAGATGCCAATCTTTCTTCAAGTGCTCTGGCACCTCTTTCCCTGCATTTTACGAGTGGTCACTCACGTAAAATAACTATGAGGTTACCATTTAATTAAATGAACCTTCGTACAAGAAGAACATGAAAACCTATCCCTCTAGCTGTAATATACAACATCAGCTTGCAAGATGAAAAGCAGAAGAATAACTAAGAGATACAACGCTATCCTTCAGTAACCCATCCTGTGTCCTTGGAATGGCATAATTATTCCTAATTCCTCACAAATAACATGCGCGAGAATTTCTTTTGTCGGAGCTCCAGTTAAATAGAAAGTGATGTTCACTTATCCATGCATCCAAAACAAACTCATTCATTTATTATGAAAGACTTAACTTCAGACTGGACCACGTCCAGGATAAACTCTCATTTGATAATGTCTAAGATATAAAATCTGTGTAAGATTTAGAACTAACAATTATAGAATAAATGTCAGAAACTCTTGAATAAAATATGAGGTGTAGTTTTCTCATCTAGAGCAAACTGCCTATGGGATAGCAATTTTCTATGACCATGTGTCCTGCATAGTGGTGGCAAAATAGTTAAAAGAAATCAGTTAACCACCAATATTATCCACTAAAAATTGGGTTGGATAATGAACTATTTAAAAACGGGTCAAATATGGATAAGAACCATATTATCCATTTAGAAAATGGATAACCAATGGGTTTAACGTTTACATTTGTAAAGCCTCAAATTGGGGGTTCCTCAAGTTTGGGAGACTAAGAATTCTCCCAAAAGTGATCATATTCAAGTCAGGGATAATATGGTTATCCATATTATTTGCTGGTTAATCCATTTTTTATCCGTATTAAATATGGGTAGGGTCGGATAATTTATCCATCTTTTTGCATTACCCGTTGTCGACCCACCCATTTGCCACCCCTAGTCCTGCATCTGGCACCCAACTTAGTCTTATCTTCTTTAGTACTTGGGACAAAAATCAATACATGTTCAAACACAGATATCCAATGAAAAGGAACTACTTTTCTAGAATACGTGCATATACTTATCTAATCAGTTCTGGGGAATTTCGATAAACCACTGGCAAGATATATTACAAAAAGCATCGCTATACCTCCTCCTTGATGCTTCAATGGGATCAGAACCAGGCAATGTGGAACCACCTAGAGTATAGCCGCTTTCCTCATTAGAAATATCGGATCTTCTACCACAAAGCAGCCGCTCAAATATTGTTGCAATTGGATCAATTGCTGGTCTGCATTACATCCAATGAGATGTCATTGTGGGATTACTGAAAACACAGACTAATTAAGAGAAATAGTCCATAGCAAGAGGGAAAATTGGAAAATACCTCAAAAATTCAGGGAAGAAAGAAGAGAAGGCAAATTCATCACTTGGATCACCCTTCAGCTTTGTCTCTGGTTTCCTCTGCCAGTATCTTAGGTAAATCCAGCCTAAATATGTCCCAAATACTATTGTTGGAAGGTATGATACCGAATCTGCCGTGAAAAAGCTTATAACAATTGAGAGCAACAATGCAAGGGAAGGCAACCACTGCAAAGAGTTCAAACAGCAATCACAAGTGATGTTACCACATTTTAAGTTATGAGATAAGTGTCTGGAGATGCCTGTCAAAATCAAATTGGTAATTCCAGTGCTTGTACCTTTGCTTTCAATTTCAAAATAGACAACTCTTGATCGGGCATGATTTGTTTGACACCAACTAAGAAACCAGAAAGGACTCCTTGGAAGCCGGAAATAGGCATATAACTGACAAATAAGATAGGCAGAGGCATAAATTCAGAAGTTATGCAGTACTCCCTATAAACTTTAAAAGATTTCACTAAAGCATACACAACTGTGCTTGTGCAGAGACAAAACAGGGCATCCATAAGTGTGAAGACAACCGGAAACAAAATAAGCAGGTCTAATTCATAGGGGAACTCCTCCAAGTCACTAACTCCTACACCCTAAACTAATAACATAATAACCAGGGAGGCAGAGGGTAACCAGAAATCACTAATAGTATTAAGTCCATGCAACTTACAGGTAGATTTCTAGTCTTGTTATGTAGTACAATGATATAGCTGTGATGAAGACAAAGACCGATGTCAAAAAGTTGACAACAAAGATGAACTTCAAGAATTCCCTGGAACCCCAGATGGGCTCAAGCAGCTTTCCCAGGAAAAGAAGTCCGATAGTGCTGATGATCGCCTGGACATAGAAGGTGATGTCAAGGAGAATGATACAAAGAATAATGTTGAAGACAATTAACTGAATAAAAGTGTGCTCTCCTTAGCAGCGTAAATTTTTAGATGAAATAGTGACACACGTCAAGTTATGGTCCTAGTTCAAGTCTCACCACCACCTACTATCACAAAGAATTTTCACGTGCTTGGACATGATAAAGAATCAGGCCCGTACGTGAATGACATGTTGAAGACATAAGTAACCAAAAGTATGCTCTCTCTAACAGCTTAAGCTTTTAGATGAGATGGTTACGAACTTCAACAAATAAGAAAATTTTGACTTGTTAATAACGTGAGCCCTCGGGCTTCTCTTTATGGCAGCGGAAACACAAGTTAGAACCAAGACACAATTAGTTAATGCCAAAGAAGCATACCCCATACACTGTTTGTTCAGTGTAACCAGCTGTTATAAGATTCCATGCAAATGGAATAGTCCTGCAATAAACAGAAAAGATCAATCCTAAGAAACAGTTCAGCAGAAGGGATACAACTGTTTTCCCAGATTATAACAGTATACATCATACCCTAGCACTTCATCAAAAACAGCATGCCCTAGTAGTATAGGAGATGTCTTAGGTCATAAGTTTTGAGAAATCTCCCAGCCCTACTGATACAGGATTACAGAGCAACTCGTTGAAGATCCCTTTCCAATAAGTAGGTGTCAAGGCTGGATCTACTGAGTATAGTCTCAGTAGATCTACATAGTATAGTCTCAGTAGATCTACATAGTATAGTCTCACTATGAGAAAGGGGATAATTGTTTCTGGCTGCATGTAAAGGTTACTTTGCACCACCAGATCTCCTGTCCAACATATTAAATAAAGCACAACTTCAAGCTTGACATGCATACAGCTTGATTGCTTTATACGATATTTGACCACAAAAACAACTACGCCTCAGTACCAAACAAGTTGGGTCGGCTATATGAATCCACACTTAGCTTGTTACTCCATTTAAACGTATTTGACATACGAAAAAGATATTGTTTTTTAATAAAGACATAACAGAAAAAAAATTGCGGTTACTAACATGCAATTGGCATGAAATGTTGCTGTAAGACCCATGTATTAAGAAGCTTACGAGGCAATAGCAAAAATCTTTATACTACAACAATAACAACCATGCTTAATTACAGCAAGTTGCTTTGGCTATATGAATCCTCAAAATGAAATATTCTATTTGCTATTCTAGAACATGACAATAGCTACTAATTACTTTTAATTCCATCCCCTCCCCCACCTTATTGAGTGGAGGATATTACAGGTTTGATAAGATATTAAAAAAGGAGGGGCGGTTAAAAAAAGGGAAAAAGAAAAGTTAAAATAAATGGAAGGTGTTTAAATATTTCAAAGGCAGGTTATTTCAAAACTATATCCCAGGCAAGATTCCCAAGGAAAATGGAAAATTGCCATTAATAGTCAAAAGATGGGCATTAAGCCTTCCACGTGGATGGAGTACGGGACTGATGATTGAAATCGCACATAGTGTCGGCCCAAAAAAGAACTGATGCTTTTACTTTTGTTGCTTCTTTTGCTCCTCTACATAGTTGTCTAAGCGTTTAAGTATACGAAAGAGATATCAAATCTTTCTGACTTGACTTGTTTCGAATGTGCCATGTTAGTTTCCAAACAAGCTTGTGCTTCTTTCTCAAGGCGAGTAAATAGTAGGGAACGTCTATATTTGAAGTTGTTCATTTGGATATCCAGAGTTCTAGACTGCAAGTCGAGTCAGTTGTAATCTAGGCTTTCACTACTTCATGACATTTGTTGATGACTATTCTCATTGCACTATGTTGCGTCCAATGAAAAGAAGATTCGAGTTATTTCTATCCTCCAAATTTCTTATGCTAACATCTTTTGATAAGTAATGATGATTTTATTAATGATACAAGACTAAGGGGTCGTTTAGTTTAGAGATATGTTATGTAGGGATTAGTAATGCGGGGATTGTAATGTAAGGATTAGTTATGTAGGGGTCGTAATGTAGCGATTAGTATGTAACCTAAGGAATAATAATGCAGGAATTGTAATTAAAGATTAATTATGTGTTTTGTTTGCTTTTAAAAAAATTGTTTAATACATGAGGGTTATTTTTGGTCATTTTATTGTTTTAATCCATGTATTACTTTTTGATACGAAATCAACAAATAAATCATAGATTAAAGCAATAAAATGACAAAATAACCCTCATGTTTTTTGATAAAGTAATAAATTTCTTTAAAAGAAGGGGGAAAATCGTATCAATATACAAAGAAGTATACCAAAAAGATAGAAAACCTTACAACCTGGTTTTCTACAAAATAACCATTATGTATTAAACAATTCTTTAAAAGTAAACAAACTCAATCCTTACATTATAAATCATCCATTGTAATCCATGTATTACTAATGGATAAGTTATGTAGAGATCTATGTATCGTTTTAATCCATGTAATAATAATCCTCGTATTCTTATACCACCTTCTATCACACCTAAAATACAAAGATCCCGCTATAACTTATACAAGTATTATTTATGAGGCAACAAAAATGACAAACAAACAATGTATTTAATAATGAGTTTTATGCCTCAGTAAGAAGATAACCAAACATTGTATAGTTAATGGGGGATTTCACACCGGTATTAAAACATCTCAATAATGCAACCAAACATGCACTATTGTGCATAAAAACATAGTTACACCTTGTATAAATCATTAATAATGTCTAACATGGCATCGATCAATAACAACAACAACATACCTAGTGAAATCTCACAAGTGAGGTTTCGGGAGGGTAGTGTGTACGCAGACCTTATCCCTACCTTGTAAAGATAGAAAGGATGTTTTCGATAGACCATCGGCTCAAGAAAAGCATAGTCACAACAATTATGAAAAGGAGAGATGGTGTGAAGAAGCTATGTAAGAGAAGCGGTAGCAATGGCTAGGAAAAAAAACTAAGATAACCAAAGCAAAAGAAACAATAAGTAATAATAGAAATCTAGGGGGAAAAATACAAGAATAATACTAGTGCTACAAGAGGGAAAAGAATACATGTATAAAAAGAAACACAATTGACTATCTACTAACCTAATATCCTAATCCTCGACCTCGATACCCTACTATATCAAGGGTCATGTCCTTGGTAAGCTGAAGATATGCTATGTCCTACCTGACATACCTCTACCTCTCCTTGGACCCAACATAGCCAACCTCCTACACCTCCTCACTAGGGCATTTGTGCATATCCTCTTCACATGTCCTCTCAATCTCGCTTCCCGCATCTTGTCCGCCACACATGTCGCTCTCACCTTGTCCCGAATATCCTCATTCCCAATCATATCCTTAACATGGCATTGATATCATGTACAAAAAATTGATTGCACCAATAAACTAGCCAAAAAAAAATTGATCTATGTTTAAGGCTAAGCATGTTGCTATTTTTTCCTTCAGAAATTCTAACTTTCCAAATTGTCTCCCAAATAGCATGGGAAATTGTATTCCAGATCTTGAAGCCTTCTTGTTGAGGCGTTTTGCTATTACACCAGTTCAGAAAATCCATTATGGAATTTGGCATGGTCTAGGATATGCCCAAGATGGAAAAAAAATTCATGCCCCATAATTTGAGAATAACCTTACAGCGAAGAAAACTGTGATTAACATCTTCTGGTTGCTTCTCACAAAGAGAACATCTATTACAAAGTCAAAATCCTCTTTTCAGGTCAGTCACAAGCAAAGCAAGAAAAACAAGACATCTGTAAGGGAGCTTTCTCATTAAATCCACTTAATGAAATAGTCATATTCACACGAATCTTCCTCCAACTATTCCTACTTTGAAAACTCTCGTCTTTTGCTTGGCTCTAAGAAAGTCCCAATAAAATCATCCATTGGTTAACCTAATTAATATTTTTTCTCATATTCTCATGATACAAGGTGGGTTGCTCTGATGGTAAGCACCCTCCACTTCAAACCAAGAGGTTGTGAGTTCGAGTCACCCCAAGAGCAAGGTGGGGAGTTCTTGGAGGGAAGGATGCCGAGGGTCTATTGGAAACAGCCTCTCTACCCTAGGTAGGGGTAAGGTCTGCGTACACACTACCCTCCCCAGACCCCACTTGTGGGATTATACCGGGTTGTTGTTGTTGTTGTTATTCTCATGATACAAGGATTATAAGGTGCTTCTGGTGACTCATTACCTTTTTTCGAATCATCTTCTATACATGTTGAGCCCTCAATGAATGATGCTACTCTTTCCATTATGCACCCAAGATACTCAATCTACTAGCAATTTGCATTCTACTTAAAATTTCTTGAGTTATCACAACATGTGGTCCGGTCCTTCCCCAGACCTTGTGAATAGCGGGATCTTAGTGCACCGGACTTCCCTTTATACCATACTCTTGTTACAAATTAATCCTATCCAAACACCAAAGGTTGTGGGTGAAGTAATGGGCTCATCCTAGTTAACACCAAGTTTTGGTTGAGTAAATGACTACTTTACATGATAACGGTACCCGGAAGATAGTTCATTTACCACATGATAAAGCTACAATTAGATTCCATTCAAAGTTTATAGTCAAGGTAAAACCAGATGAGTAGGTTGATAGCCTTAAAGCATAAAGGTCTTTATTATATATCCCCTCTTTCACTCTACGATAGACATGTTTCATTGATCTCTTAATCAACTGAATATAAAAGATGCCTTCTTGCATGAATAACTTGTTGAAGAAGTCTACAGAGAAACAATCATGTTTTGTTGTTAAGAGGAATGTGAATTACTATGACGAGTAAGCCAATCCCGTTATGGTCCTAGAGATTTTAAAGCTATACTTTGGTAGTAAGCACATGTTATTGACAGTTTATGTTGATAACATTGTTTAAGTAATGCAGGAAATCATGCACAAGGGAGCTGCCTCGTAACTGAAAAGGCCAAATTTTCCATTTCTTGAAGAGGTATTCAGTAGATCACTAAAAAATTCATAGCTCGCCTATGATATGAGCGTCAGTAAAAACTCTTTTGAAAAATCAGCATATAATCTATGAAGTTGAGATTCAATTCCAGCATTTACAGATATAGAAACTTGATTAGCGTCATGCCCTTACTAACTTAAACAAAATTAGAATTGGGATGTGAAGTCGCTAACTCAAAATCCAAAATCCCGCGATCCGACCAAAAATAAATATTACAGTAATTTAAAGAGGAGATAGAAAGAATACTTGGCAGGGATGAGAGCAAGATAGGAAAGAGCAGAAGGAAGAATCTGAACAACAATGTGACCGCCCACAAGCACAACCGCAAGACCCTTGCAAAGCCTCGTGAACCCCATATACATATTGCTACTCATACTGCCCCTATTTCAAAACATACAAATTGTCAAACTACCAAATCAAAATTCAGATCTGAGGTTAACAACACAAAGAAATTGGGATCATAAGCATATGCAACGCAAACTTACGAGTGATTACGGAGAGCAGAGAGGTGTAATGGTGATGCGTCTTTCAGAGGAGTGGGAGGTTGCCTCTGTTGGGAGATCGAGGTAGAAGACGGACTTAAATTGCCGTCCGTTATTTTTTTTTTTTTTTTTTTTTTGGCCCCCTGTTTCACTGTATATTTTTTAGAGGTAGATGGGGGGGATTAACGTGAAGGGTTCACAAGGAAAAACGGTTTCTTTGGACGATAATCATTTCTTTACTAATAAATAGCAATGTTTAAAATGTATTGGATCCCAATGAGTTGGTTAATATCACACAACATCATCAAAAATACCACCCTTTTTACTCTCCATATACACGTAAAAATGAGTATAATTTGCGTCTGGTAATCACTAATAAAGGTGGTATTTGTTTTTTATCCACTAAATCTATTACTAAGCAAAAATAGTCACTACTCTATTAAAGTTGTTATAAAAAGACTGTTTTGCCCTTTGTTTACTTCTTATATGTTAAAACCCTTATTTTATTTATTAAGAGGGAAAATTGCGAGGCAAACTTTTCAGACTCTTCGTGCTCCTCTGCCTTTATTCATCTGTACATTCTTTGCATGCAAATCAGTTGCAGTTGATCTTTTCCTTTGTCTTCTTCTCTGCTTTGTACGATTGAACTGGTATTTATCGAACTCGAACCATTCCAGTTATTTTTTTTTTTTGCTTTTATGCATTTTTTGTTTTTGTATATGTTTAATCGAGATCAATGTTGTGTGTTGCATGAAGTATGTTTGAAATTTCGAAAATAACGATTATAAGTTGATTTTAGTGTCGAATAAAGATCGATTTTTTGTGATAATGTTATTCAGAAATTTTTGTGTTTGTGGTTCAATCAATATATTTGATTATGTAAGGATATTTCATGCAAATAGTCGTTCGAATTCATAAGCTAACTGTGTTTATGAATTTTTAGTCAAATGTGTTCATAAAAGTTAAGGACCAATTATTTTTTACTTTTGGACTTGGATCTCAAAGTTAAGGACTGAAAAATATAAGTTAAGGACCTATTGTCCTTAATTTTTTAATTTGAAACTTTAAGTTAAGGACCTATTGTCCTTAACTTTTTAACTTGAACTTTTAAGTTAAGGAAATAATTTAAGGACCTATTGTCCTTAACTTTTTAACTTGAAACTATAAGTTAAGGACCTATTGTCCTTAACTTTTTAACTTGAAACTATAAGTTAAGGACCTATTGTCCTTAACTTTTTAACTTGAAACTATAAGTTAAGGACCTATTGTCCTTAACTTTTTAACTTGAAACTTGAAGTTAAGGACTGCTTGTCCTGAACTTTCTAACTTGAAAGTTGAAGTTTAGGACCAAGTGTCCTGAACTTTTAGACTTGAAACTTGAAGTTAAGGATTGCTTGTCCTTAACTTTTGAACTTGAACTTGAAGTTCAGGACCAAGTGTCCTTAACTTTTAAACTTGAAAGTTGAAGTTCAGGACCTATTGTCCTTAACTTTTAAACTTGAAACTTAAAGTTAAGGACCTATTGTCCTTAACTTTTTAACTTGAAACTTTATGTTAAGGACTGCTTGTTCAAATCTTTTATGTTCTTTTTCCTTCTTTGTAGTGTTATAATGTAAGGAGATCGTGTGTTCGAGTTTAATGTTTGGCGAAACCTCATGAGCTATTAGAAAGGAGATCTACAATATAAAAAAACGATAAAAAGTTTTTTGTCAAACCGGCAGTGGAAGAAATTAAGAGATGGTATTTTCGGGAACTTTTTCAAGTTACAAAGTGTGAAGTTTTCTGGTAAACTAATTCAATGTCTATTACTTTCTCAAATTGTAAGTAATGACACTAATTCGATGACGTTCAAGGTTTTTGACCATGAACTTAAGTTTACACGGGAAGCATTTAATATAATCACTGGTTTGAACTGTTCTTCTACACTGGATATTAAAGGTTTGGATGAAAAAGAGAATAGGCTTTTGAAAGTCTATTTCCCTGGAAAGGATCGTATTGAGTTAGGTGATTTGTATGATTTTATTTCGAGTCACCCAGATGGTACAACTTCGTCATGTGAAGGCAGCGATGAGGATGCTGTGAAGTTAGCAACAATATATTTTGTTAAATCTATTTTGTTGGGTAAGCGGAAGAGTAGGAACGTGTTTGAGAAGTTAATGAAAATTGTAGATGATGATCTACTTTGCTCTTCATTCAACTGGGGCTCTCTATGTTATGAAACATTATTAAAATCATTGAAGAGTTGTTTGACGCCCAATGAGAATGAGAATGAGAATGAGAAAGAGAAATACAAAGATAAAGACAAGGATAGATACACTCTACTTGGCTTTCCTTTTGCTTTTTGTTTTTGGATTATGGAAGTGTTGCCAATTTTCCAAGAAAAACAATTTGTTAACTTTCGAGAATGTGGTTATCCTCGGATGTTATATTATTCAGATATGAAATCTCCACAATATGATTCTCTGTGTAAAAGATACTTCCACAATGAAAGTGTAAGTTAATCTGATTACTCGATTTTTTTTAAATTTTGTTTATGTTTTTTAGTTCTGAAAACTTATGTGTTTTTTTTCTTATATAATAATTGTATAAATTGATCGAGGTGGCACCATCTATTGCTTGTGAAGAAGATATGGAGCCTATTACTGTGCATGAGCCATTTTCTCAAGATCAAAGCTCAATGCCTTCTTCCACACAATTTGATGAAGTCATTCTTAAGGAAATTGTTAAAGTAAGTTTTCTGTCTTTTAACAGCATTAGTTTTTTATTTGATTGTTTTTTTCTTAAGAGACTTTTGTTTTAATGGTTTTTGATTCAGAGATTATCAGATCAGTTTAAAAAGGATCTGCAGGCCGAAGTTACTAGGATAAATCAGAAGATATTTGTGACAGAAAAAAAAATTAAAAATGATATGAAGGTAATATCATTAATTTCAGTTAGTTTAAAGTTAAGGACACCAATTCAAAGTTAAGGACCTATTGTCCTTAAATTTTTAACTTGGAATTCAAACTTAAGGACCAAGTGTCCTCAACCTTTTAACTTGGAATTCAAACTTAAGGACCAAGTGTCCTTAACTTTTTAACTTGGAATTCAAAGTTAAGGACTGCCTGTCCTTAACTTTGAACTTGGAATTCAAAGTTAAGGACTGCTTGTCCTTAACTTTTGAACTTGGAATTCCAAGTTAAGGACTTCATGTCCTTAACTTTGTAACTTGGAATTCAAAGTTAAGGACTGCCTGTCCTTAACTTTTGAACTTGGAATTCAAACTTAAGGACCAAGTGTCCTCAACTTTTTAACTTGGAATTCAAACTTAAGGACCAAGTGTCCTCAACTTTTTAACTTGGAATTCAAACTTAAGGACCAAGTGTCCTTAAGTTTCTAATTTAGTTTCTTTCACAGGATTTAGAGAAAACTCTAGGATCAAAGATTGATACTTTGTTGAAGATTTTTGTGAAAGCTAATGAACGGAACATAGAGAGAGAATCTAGTGTTCCAATTAGTAAAGATGGAGTTGATGATCATGGTGATGGTATAGAACCTACTGTGACAATTAACAAAGATACAGGTGGTGGTGAACGTAATGATACGGATGTGCATGCAGAAGTTCAGTATGAAAGTGATTATAGAGATGCACATCTAGATAATGAAATTGATATTGGCACACAAATTGGGAAAGGTTAGATATAGATTATGAATTTTTTGTCATTGAAATTTATATTAAATAGCGTAATACATATAAACTTTTTTGTGTTACAAATATATGTAGAATCTATTGATGGAGTGGAAGTTCAAGATGTTGTAGAACTTCAAGAGCAGGAAAATCCAAAAGAGACGGGAGTAACAGAGAAAATCTGTAAATGTGTAGTGCAATCTCAGGATTTAGAAAGTCCATTGGGAACAAGTGTAAGTGAGATTGTATGCAAATGTTTTTAAGGAACATATGATATGTCTACACTTCTCACATATAAAGAGAAGTTTGGATTTCAAAATTCTGCCAATCAAGGTTAGATGGAATTTTCATGTTTTGTTGAATGTTAGTTTTAGTAAATTATTAGAAGGGGTATTAATTGTAAATGTTACAGAATCTTTTGAAGCTGCAAGGGAAGAATATGGAGTGGAGTATCAAGAGAGAACTGGAGTACAATCTCAAGATTTTACCTGCGAAGCCGCAGATGCGGAAAGTTGAGCGCAGGTGCGGAGGCTGGGTTTTTTAGGGTCGTCCGCAGGTGCGCACCTAGGAACACAGGTGCGGGTCAGTAGGTGCGCGTAAGTGGCCACATGTGCGGGACCACTGGGCAGAAGGGTATATAAACCTGTCTTCGCGATTTTGAGCCATTTCCTCGCACCTGCAGAAATCCTTTGACCCAGCCAACTCTGCACCTGCGCTGCTGGACCGTACCTGCGGCATCGCACCTGCGACTGCCCATCCGCAGGTGCGACCACACTAGAGGCCTGGCACTAGCAGTTTTTCTGCTACAAATTCCCAACTTCAACCTTCCGACGAAAATACCCAAAGAACAAGCATAAGTGAGACTGTTTCCAAATGCATAAATGGAACATGTGATCTCTCTACACCTCGCTCTCTTCCTGACAATATTGGAAGCGAAGAAAATGCTACTGAAGATGATGATTTAATTTGGATCATCTTGACAGTTGCAAAAGGTTAGACAGTGGTTTTTTTAAATTTTATACATAACAAGTACTAATTGTGTTAGCTCTTTTGAATATTTTGTAGAATCTTGTGAACTTGCAATTGAAGAACATGGAGAGAAGTTGCAAGTTAAAGAAAATGTGCAGTTGGAAGATAAAGAAAATGCAACCAATATGTCAGGTCAATCGTCTGTTGAAAAAATACAAGAAGGCAGTGTGAACGAGACATGTATTGATTGTCTTCATAATTGAAACTCTAACAATTTGCAGGAAACTAATGTGTATATATAGCATAATATGTTGTCACAACTATGCAAAATTACAATTTCAGAAGTAATATGAAGGCATCATGTTTTTAATTTCTTTGTTTCTGTCAAGTATTAATTTGTCTATTTTCAATTTCAAAATTAAACTTTAGGACCTAGTGTCCTTAACTTTTCAATTTCAAAATTAAACTTCAGGACCTAGTGTCCTTAAGTTTTGAACTTGAAATTCAAAGTTAATGACCAAGTGTCCTTAGCTTTTGAACTTGGAACCTAAAGTTCAGGACCTAGTGTCCTTAAGTTTTCAACTTGAAAATCAAACTTCAGGACGTAGTATCCTTAACTTTTTAACTTTGAAATCAAACTTCAGGACCTAGTGTCCTTAACTTTTCAACTTTAAAGTCAAACTTCAGGACCTAGTGTCCTTAACTTTTTAACTTTGAAATCAAACTTCGAAGTCAAGGACTACCTGTCCTAAACTTTTAAAATTTGAACTCAAAGTTAAGGACTTACTATCCTTAACTTTTAAACTTGTAAGTGGAAGTTAAGGACTCCCTGTCCTTAATTTCTAAACTTGAAAGTCGAAGTCTTTTAAACATGTAAGTGGAGGTTAAAGACTGCATGTCCTTAACTTTTAAACATGTAAGTGGAAGTTAAGGACTGCCCGTCCTTAACTTATAAACCTGTAAGTGGAAGTTAAGGACTCTATAACGACCCGGCTGGTCGTTACGTAGAACATGCATTATTTTCTCTGTTTTTGCCTTGTTGTAGATTGGTTAGAATGTTATGATGAGTTAGAATTGGTTAGCTCGGGTTTGGAGTGGTTATAGAAGGAATTGAGTCACTTAGTCTCTAAAAGTAGCCTTAGAGTTGGAAAAATTAACTCGGAGTTGACTTATTGGTAAATGACATCAGAATGCGGGTTTGATAGCTCGGATAGCTTCGTTAGATGATTTGGGACTTAGGAGGGTGTCCAGAATGTTTTTGTGATGTCCGGTGTAGAATTAGGCTTGAATTGGCGAAAGTTAGTTTTGGCGATTTTCGATCGGCAGTGGAAAATAGGCTATCGGGGTCGGAATGGAATTCCGACAGTTGGAACAGGTTTGTAATATCATTTTGGATGTGTCTGCAAATTTTCAAGTCAATCGGAGTTGTTTTGGGTAGTTTCGGCATCGTTGGTGGAATTTAGAAATTTCAATGTTCATATGCTTGAATTCGATGAGTTTTTGGAGTTTTGACGTTGTTTTTGGTGTTTCGAAGGCTCGGCTAAGTTTGAATGGTCATACATGATGCGTTGGTATCTTTGGTTGGGGTCTCGAGGGGCTCGGGATGGTTTTGGGTGGTTAACGAGAAGTTTGGAGTGACTTTGGTGATTATACAGGTTGCTGTTGCTGGTGTTTTTGCACCTGCGGAAAACGGGCCGCAGGTGCGGTTCCACAGAAGCGGACTGGGCTTCGCAGGTGCGAGATTTGGCTGAGTAGGGAGTGGTCCGCAGGTGCGAGGAATTTGTCGCACCTGCGAGGTCGCAGGCGCGGAAGATGAATCGCATGTGCGGATTTGGGAGGTTCCAGGGGAGATCGCAGGTCCAGAAGGAGGATCGCACCTGCGAAGCCGCAGGTGTGAGTAAGTGGTCGCAGGTGCGAGATCCCTGGACAGAAAGTAAAAAAACCAGCCTTCGCGAATTTTAGCCATCTTTCTCAATATTTCATCCGGATTTGAAGCTTTTGAAGGGTTTTTGAAGAGGGAATTCGATAGTGCTTCGTGGATGTAAGATTTTTAGACTCTAAACTCATTAATGCATGATTAAAGGTCGGATTAATGATGGGAAATTTGGGGAAAATAAGTGAAAATGGGTAGTTAGGGCTTGGGATTAAGAGGCTTTGAAATGGGGATTTTAGGGGTCATTTGGTCTCTGATTTCTATGTTCATGGTGTGTATGAACTCGTGGGAGGACGAGGTTTCTTGTGGTGTAAATTTTATCGAGTTCCGAGACGTGGGCTCGGGG
>ML246296.1:0-80237 GCA_005239495.1 Nicotiana undulata | reverse complement strand
GGGGGGGGGGGGGGGGGGGCGGGTTTGATCAATTTCGGGATTTTTGAGTATTCTTGATAGATTTCGATTGGGATTCATTATTTAGCATATTATAATGATATACATCTGATTGTTGGTAGATTTGGAGAACTCGAAGGCCGAATTTTGAGGCAAGGGCACTGCGGAGTAGTTTTTTAGCCGGTTTTGAGGTAAGTAACGTCTTCAACCTTGGAACTGCGGGTTCGAAACCCCAAGTTACCTGATATTTGTTGTTAACTAAGGTGACGCACTTGCCAAGTGACGGTCATGTGGGCGTATACCGATTGTGGTGGCCTGGCTCATCCCATGGCATTGTCTAATGGTTGTTTCACACTGATACTTGTACTGCGAAGGTGGAGATTTCCTTGAACATATTAGAAATCATGATAAGTGTAATTGCTAAGGCTTCATGCCAATGTGTTTAGACTGAAACGGTCAATTGTTGTTGTCTCTATCTGTAGTTATTTACTATCATGCACTCAGTCCTGTTGTAGCATACATCTTAATGCCTCAATCTCAGCATTTGTTAGTTATATTGCATTATCATTGTTTGGGCTGAGTTATACATAATTGACAATATTGTGAGTGAGACTTGAAAGTATTGACTGAGTGAGGCCTAGAGCCGGATTTTTTTAAAACAGTTATGAGGTCGGACTGCACACTGCAGCGATCCTTGAATCATACCTCCGTTGGTTTGATATAGCGCTTGGGCTTATAGGAGCCCCTCCGGAGTCTTTACACCCCCAATGAGCGCACAGATATTGAGGGATGGATCTACCCCAGACATGGATCTTGTCCGAGTGATATGTTCCGGAGATGGATCTTCTCCGTGGGGTTTGTTCCGGAGATGGATCTTCTCTGTGGGGCTGGATTGGCCTTTTTCCTCATTACTAAGTGACTATGTCACTTGTTTATCTATACTCCGGGATGGACCTTCCCTGGGCTTCATGGCCAATCTTGGTACTGAGTGGACTTCCTTATGAGGGTTTGGGTACTGGGTACATATCATTTTCTGATTTTTACATGAACTTATGCAAAGAAACAGACATAACTTGGTGCATTGGGCTTAATTCTTACTATATTACTGTCATGTTCATGTTATATGCTGTTGTTCATAACTACCGGAGGTTTAGTCACTCACTACCTCTCAGCCCATAGGTTGTTTTCGTTACTTACTGGGTTGGTGTACTCACGTTATACCCTGCACCTTGTGTGCAGATCCAGGTACATTGAGATCCAGCTCTGGTTAGTGAGTCGCAGCAGTTTCATCGGAGTTGACGAGGTAGCAGCTGGCGACCGTGATCTCGTCATCTCTTCTCTTATTCTACCTGTCGTATTACTTTTAGACTATGTTGATCATTTTCCCTTCTTTTGGGTCTTATTTATGTATTAGCAACTCATGACTGCGTGACACCGGATTCGAGGCTATAGTATTTGAATTTTGTTTTCCTTCCTTAAATTGTTTCCCAATTCCTAAATTTCTACTATTACTGATTTGGATTTATTAAAAATGAGCATTTTCTCCAATAATCGAACCTAGAATTGTTATAGTTAGGTGGCTGGCCTGTTTCCACGGCAGGCTCCATCACGACTTGGAAATTGGGTCGTGACAAGTTGGTATCAGAGCTCTAGGTTGAATAGGTGTCACCAGTCATGAGTAGGTTTAGTAGAGTCTTGCGGATCGGTACGGAGACGTCTGTACTTATCTTCGAGAGGCTACAGAACCCTTAGGAAAATTCCTCATCTTTGAATTCTGTCATGCAACTCTGTTGAATTCTGGAACTAAACTCTTGTTGTTTTCACTCTCTCACAGATGGTAAGGACTCGTGATACCGACAGCGATGACCAGGCTTTAGCTGATGATGAGCAGCATAGGTTGGAGAGGTTCAGTAGACTCCAGCCACCGACTTTTAGTGGTATAGAGGGCGAGGATGCCCAGGCCTTCTTGGACAAGTGTTAGAGGATACTACGCACAGTAGGGATATTAGAGGCCAGTGGGGTTCCATTCACTACTTTTTAGTTTTCAGGAGTTGCACTTGCTTGGTGGGAGGCCTATGAGAGGTGTAGAACCACTAATGCAGCGCCCTTTACATGGCACCAGTTCTCCATTCTCTTCTTGGGGAAGTATGTACCACAGTCCCGCAGGGAAGAGCTGCGAAGAGAGTTCGAGCAGTTACATCAAGGAGACATGACCGTGACACAGTATGAGATGAGGTTCTCTGAGTTAGACCGTCATGCTATCTGGCTAGTTCCCATAGACCGAGAGAGGATCCGGAGGTTTGTTGACGGTCTTACTTATCAGTTACAGATCTTTCTGACCAAGGAGAGGGTATCTAAGGCTTCTTTTGAGGAGATAGTTGACATAGCCAGGGAGATTGAGTCAGTGCGCTGCCAGGAGCATGTTGAGAGGGAGGCCAAGAGGCCTCGAGGATCTGGTAGTTATGGTGGTGGTCACTCGGGAGGTCAGTCTCAGTACAGTAGAGGCCGCCCATTCAGGCCTCCTTAGCCAGCCCGTCTAGTTTACAGTGGTACTTCATCCGAACACGGCCCTCGTAGTTCTCATCTTGGCTGTTCATCATTCAGTGCACTTCCATCCCAAAGCTCATCTCGTCCACCATCAGTTCAGGGTTCTTCAGCACATGGCTCTTCTAGCAGCTACTCTGGTTCCAGGGGTTCCCTTCAGTCCCCACCGTCTTTCGCTGAGAGGGGTTGTTTCGAGTGTGGGGATCCAGGTCACATCAAGAGGTATTTTCCCCGCCTTTCTGGTAGTTCTTATCAGCATAGGATCCAACCTCCAGCTTCAGCACCAGTTTCTACATCACTCGCCCAGGCAGCCAAGGGTGGAGGTCAGTTAGTCCGAGGCCGCCCTAGAGGGGGAGGTCGATCAGGTGGAGGACAAGCTCATTTCTATACACTTCCGGCCAGACCAGATGCCATAGCTTCAGATGCAATGATTACATGTATTATTTCTGTCTGTCACCGAGATGCTTCGGTATTATTTGATCCTGGTTCCACATATTCATATGTTTCATCATACTTTGCATATTTCTTGGGTATGCCCCGTGAGTCCTTGATTTCAGCTGTTCGTGTGTCGACTCCAGTGGGGGATACGGTTGTGGTAGACCGGGTGTACCGGTATTGTGTCATATCTATTGAGGGTTTGGAGACCCGGGTGGATCTATTATTGCTTAGCATGATTGACTTCGATGTGATATTGGGCATGGATTGGCTATCTACGTGCCATGCCGTTATTGACTATCACGCCAAGACCGTGACCTTAGCTATGCCCGGATTGCCGAGGATTGAGTGGAGAGTTTCGGTGGAGTATGTGCCTAGTAGGGTGATTTCCTATCTGAAGGCTCAGCGCATGATTAGGAAGGGATATGAGTCTTATCTGGCCTTTGTGAGGGATGTTAGTAGTGAGACTCCTTCTATTGATTCTGTTCCTATGGTCCATGAGTTTCCGGATGTATTCCCTGCAGACCTACCAGGCATGCCACCTGACAGGAACATTGACTTTGGTATTGACTTGTTGCCAGATACTCAACCTATCTCTATTCCACCTTACCGCATGGCCCCAGCAGAGTTAAAGGAATTGAAGGAGCACTTTCAGGAACTCCTAGATAAGGGGTTCATTCGGCCTAGTGTTTTGCCTTGGGGTGCACCAGTGTTGTTCGTAAAGAATAAGGACGGTTCTATGCGCATGTGCATTGACTATAGGCAGCTGAATAAGGTTACGGTGAAGAACCGGTATCCTTTGCCTCGCATTGATGACCTATTTGATCAGCTTCAGGGAGCTAAGGTGTTCTCCAAGATTGACTTGAGGTCGGGGTATCACCAGTTGAATATTCAGGATTCTGATATTTTGAAGACTGCTTTCAGGACCAGATATGGTCACTATGAGTTCTTGGTTATGTCTTTTGGGGTGACCAATGCCCCAGCCGCGTTCATGCACTTGATGAACAGCGTGTTTCAGCCTTACCTTGATTCATTCGTTATTGTGTTCATTGATGACATCCTGGTGTATTCTCGTAGCCAGGAGGAGCACGCTTAGCATTTGCGGGTTGTGTTGCAGAGGTTGAGAGAGGAGAAGCTTTATGCAAAGTTCTCCAAGTGTGAGTTCTGGCTTAGTTTGATAGCTTTCTTGGGTTACGTGGTGTCTAGTGAGGGTATTTAGGTGGACCCGAAGAAGATAGAGGCGGTGCAAAGTTGGCCCAGACCGTACTCAACTACAGAGATTAGGAGTTTCCTTGGTTTGCCGGGTTATTACCGTTGCTTGTTGAGGGATTCTCTTCTATTGCTTCACCACTGACCAGATTGACCCAGAAGGGTGCTCCATTCAGATGGTCTGATGAGTGTGAGGAGAGCTTTCAGAAGCTCAAGACAGCATTGACCACAGCTCCAATATTAGTCTTGCCTACTGGTTCAGGTTCTTATACAGTCTACTGTGATGCTTCCAGAGTTGGCTTGGGAGCGGTTTTTATGCAGGACGGTAGGGTGATTGCCTACGCGTCTAGACAGTTGAAGGTGCACGATCTTGAGCTAGATGCCATTGTTCATTCTTCGAAGATTTGGCATCATTATTTATATAGGGTTCAGTGTGAGATTTTTACCGATCATCGCAGTTTGCAGTACCTGCTGAAGCAGAAAGAATTGAATTTTCGCTAGAGGAGATGGTTGGAGCTTCTTAAGGATTATGACCTCACCATTCTATATCATCCGGGAAAGGCCAATGTGGTGGCCGACGCCCTGAGTCGCCGAGCAGGAAGTTTGGGGAGTCTAGCCTATCTTTCAGCAGCAGAGCGACCCTTAGCACGTGATGTTCAGGCCTTAGCAGGGCAGTTTGTGAGGTTGGATTTGTCAGATCCTCCCCGGTGGTAGCTAGCATGGCTTCCCAGTCTACTCTCTATGATCAGATTATAGCACGTTAGTATGACGACTGTCATTTGTTGGTTCTTCAGGACAGGGTCCGTCGTGGTGATGCCAGGGATGTGACTATTGATGATGATGGGTTTATGAGGATGCAGGGCCGTATTTGTGTGCCCGATGTAGATGGCCTTCGAGAGTTGATTTGTCAGAGGCCTATAGCTCGCGGTATTCCATCCATCTAGGTGCCACGAAGATGTACTAGGACTGAGACAATAGTATTGGTGGAGGCGGATGAAGAGGGATATTGTTGAGTATGTAGCACGGTGTCTCAACTGTCAGCAGGTCAAGTGTGAGCACCAGATACCAGGAGGATTGCTTCAGGAGATAGCTATTCCGGAATGGAAGTGGGAGCGGATTACTATGGACTTTGTAGTTGGGCTCCCACGGACTTCGAAGGGATTAGATGCTATTTGGGTCATTGTGGAACGACTGACCAAGTCCGCGCACTTCATTCCTGTCAGTACTACTTATACTTCGGAGAGGTTAGCTGGTATTTGCATTAGGGAGATTGTCCGATTGCATGGGGTCCCAGTTTCTATTATTTCTGACAGAGGTACCCAGTTCACATCTCAGGTTTGGAGGGCTATGCATAGAGGTATGGGTACTCAGGTAGAGATGAGCACAGTATTTCATCCCCAGACCGACGGGCAGTCAGAGCGGACTATTCAAATCCTAGAGGACATGTTGCGCGCCTGTGTGATTGATTTTGGTGGTTCGTGGGATCAGTTTCTGCCATTAGCGGAGTTCGCATATAATAACAGCTACCAGTTTAGTATTCAGATGGCGGCGTATGAGGCTTTATATGGTAGGAGGTGTAGATCTCCGGTTGGTTGGTTTGAGCCCGGTGAGGCTAGGTTTTTAGGCCCGAATTTGGTTCAGGATGCATTGGAGAGTGTGAAGTTGATTCAGGAGCGACTTTGCACGGCTCAGTCCAGATAGAAGAGCTATGCAGACCGGAAGGTTCGGGACGTGCCTTTCATGGTGGGTGATAAGGTACTGCTGAAGGTGTCACCCATGAAGGGTGTTATGAGGTTTGGGAAGAGGGGAAAGCTTAGTCCCCGGTTCATTGGTCCGTTTGAGGTGCTTCAGAAGGTTGGAGAGGTGGCTTACAGACTTGCCTTGCCGCCCAGGTTATCGAGTGTGCATCTGGTATTCCATGTGTCGATGCTCCAGAAGTATGTTGGTGACCCGTCTCATGTCTTAGACTTCAGTACAGAGCTCGAGGGTGATATGTCTTATGAGGTGGAGCCAGTGGCTATTTTGGCTCGCGAGGTCAGGAAGTTGAGATCAAAGGAGATAGCTTCAGTGAAGGTGCAGTGGAGAGGTCATCCAGTAGAGGAGGCCACTTGGGAGACCGAGCGGGAGATGCGGAGCAGATATCCTCACTTGTTTGAGACTTCAGGTATGTTTCTAGACCCGTTCGAGGACGAACGTTTGTTTAAGAGGGGGAGAATGTAACGACCCGGCCGGTCGTTACGTAGAACATGCATTATTTTCTCTGTTTCTGCCTTGTTGTAGATTGGTTAGATTATTCATGATGAGTTAGAATTGGTTAGCTCGGGTTTGGAGTGGTTATAGAAGGAATTGAGTCGCTTAGTCTCTAAAAGTAGCCTTAGAGTTGGAAAAGTCAACCCAGAGTTGACTTATTGGTAAATGACCTCGGAATGCGGATTTGATAGCTCGGATAACTTCGTTAGATGATTTGGGACTTAGGAGCGTGTCCATAATGTTTTTGTGATGTCCGGTGTAGAATTAGGCTTGAATTGGCGAAAGTTAGTTTTGGCGATTTCCGGTCGGCAGTGGAAAATAGTCTATCGGGGTCGGAATGGAATTCCGACAGTTGGAACAGGTTCGTAATGTCATTTTGGATCTGTCTACAAATATTTAGGTCAATCGGAGTTATTTTGGGTAGTTTCGGCATCGTTGGTGGAATTTAGAAATTTCAATGTTCATAGGCTTGAATTCGATGAGTTTTTGGAGTTTTGACGTTGTTTTTGGTGTTTCGTAGGCTCGGCTAAGTTTGAATGGTCATACATGATGCGTTGGTATGTTTGGTTGGGGTCCCGAGGGGCTCGGGATGGTTTTGGGTGGTTAACGGGAAGTTTGGAGTGACTTTGGTGATTCTGTATGTTGTTGTTGCTGGTGTTTTCGCACCTGCGTAAAACGAGCCGCAGGTGCGGTTCTGCAGGAGCGGACTGGGCTCCGCAGGTGCGATATTTGGCTGAGTGGGGAGTGGTCCGCAAGTGCGAGGAATTTGTCGCACCTGCGAGGTCGCAAGCGCGGAAGATGAATCATAGGTGCGAATTTTGGAGGTTCTAGGGGAGATCACATGTGCGGAAGGAGGATCGCACCTGAGAAGCCGCAGGTGCGAGTAAGTGGTCGCAGGTGCGAGATCCCTGGACAGAAAGTATAAAAACCAGCCTTCGCGAATTTTAGCCATCTTTCTTAATATTTCATCCGGGTTTGAAGCTTTTGAAGGGTGTTTGAAGAGGGAATTCGATAGTGCTTCGTGGAGGTAAGATTTTTGGACTCTAAACTCGTTAATGCATGATTAAAGGTCGGATTAATGATGGGAAATTTGGGAACAATCAGTGGAAAGGGGTAGTAGGGCTTGGGATTAAGAGGCTTTGAAATGGGGATTTGAGGGATCATTTGGACCACGATTTTTGTGTTCTTGGTATGTATGAACTCGTGGGAGGACGAGGTTTCTTGTGGTGTAAATTTTATCGAGTTACGAGACGTGGGACCGGGGGGCCGGGTTTGATCAATTTCGGGATTTTTGAGTATTTTTGATAGATTTCGATTGGGATTCATTCTTTAGCATATTATAATGATATACATCTGATTGTTGGTAGATTTGGAGCACTCGGAGGCCGAATTTCGAGGCAAGGGCACTGCGGAGTAGTGTTTTAGCCGGTTTTGAGGTAAGTAACGTCTTCAACCTTGGAACTGAGGGTTCGAAACCCCAAGTTACCTGATATTTGCTGTTAACTAAGGTGACGCACTTGCCAAGTGACGGGCATGTGGGCGTATACCGATTGTTGTGGCCTGGCTCATCCCATGGCATTGTCTAATGGTTGTTTCACACTGATACTTGTACTGCGAAGGTGGAGATTTCCTTGAACATATTAGAAATCATGATAAGTGTAATTGCTAAGGCTTCATGCCAATGTGTTTAGACTGAAACGGTCAATTGTTGTTGTCTCTATCTGTAGTTATTTACTATCATGCACTCAGTCTTGTTGTAGCATACATCTTAATGCCTCAGTCTCAGCATTTGTTAGTTATATTGCATTATCATTGTTTGGGCTGAATTATACATAATTGAGAACATTGTGAGTGAGACTTGAAAGTATTGACTGAGTGAGGCCTAGAGCCGGATTTTTTTGAGACAGTTATGAGGTCGGACTGCACACCGCAGCGATCCTTGAATCATACCTTCGTTGGTTTGATATAGCGCTTGGGCTTATAGGAGCCCCTCCGGAGTCTTTACACCCCCAATGAGCGCACAGATATTGAGGGATGGATCTTTCCTGGACATGGATCTTGTCCGAGCGATATGTTCCGGAGATGGATCTTCTCCGTGGGGTTTGTTCCGGAGATGGATCTTCTCCGTGGGGTTGGATTGGCCTTTTTCCTCATTACTAAGTGACTATGTCACTGTGTTTATCTATACTCCGGGATGGACCTTCCCTGGGCTTCATGGCCAATCTTGGTACTGAGTGGACTTTCTTATGAAGGTTTGGGTACTGGGCATATCATTTTCTGATTTTTACATGAACTTATGCAAAGACACATACATAACTTGGTGCATTGGGCTTAATTCTTACTATATTACTGTCATGTTCATGTTATATGTTGTTGTTCATAACTATCGGAGGTTTAGTCCGTCACTACCTCTCAGCCCATAGGTTATTTTCGTTACTTACTAAGTTGGTGCACTCACGTTATACCCTGCACCTTGTGTACAGATCCAGGTATATTGAGATCCAGCTCTGGTCAGTGAGTCGCAGCAGTTTCATCGGAGTTGACGAGGTAGCAGCTGGCGACCGTGATCTCGTCATCTCTTCTCTTATTCTACCTGTCATTTTACTTTTAGACTATGTTGATCATTTTCCCTTATTTTGGGTCTTATTTATGTATTAGCAGCTCATGACTGCGTGACACCAGATCCGAGGCTATAGTATTTGAATTTTGTTTTCCTTCCTTAAATTGTTTCCCAATTCCTGAATTTCTACTATTACTGATTTGGATTTATTAAAAATGAGCATTTTCTCCAATAATCGAACCTTGAATTGTTATAGTTAGGTGGCTGGCCTGGTTCCACGACAAGCGCCATCATGACTCCGAGATTGGGTCATGGCAGACTCCTTGTCCTTAACTTCTCAACTTTGAAATCAAAAGAAAAAAAAAGAACGTAAGCGGAAAGAAATTTTGAAAATTCAGACATCTGCTCAAATAAGAATAATCTAAATGAATCCAATTCATAGCAAAAGCTTAAAAGAGTGAATAAATCTACTCTTATCTATGCTTCCTAGAAAATGGATGGACTGCCGGATAATATATACAAGCAGTTCTATTATGACCAATTCTTCTGCAACGACCACATTTGAATGATATTTTTGATGACTCAGTAATTAGAATATTCCTTTTCTTTTGCCTTCTACCTGGTGGCACTTTGAAATCTGGAGGTTTAATAATTTGTGACTTAACACTCTCTGGTACAATCCAAGAATCAATATGTCCTACATGATGTGTTTGTCTTTCATATGTTTTCAGCCAAGATTCCTTTAAGTACCAGTGCGAGCAAAAGTTGGACTTCTTGATGTTTCTCTTCTCGATAACTGCAATTGCATGTATGCATGGTAATTCATCAAATTGAATTTGAAAACAATCACATGTTATTTTGTTTAAGTCCACCAAGAAAGTAATTCATTCTTCTTCAACTCTAGAACGCCATGAATCAACAGGGAAGACCTTCAATGTTGAAAATATATAAGTTAGTACATTATGTTAAATTATATTAAAATAATAACCTAAACATAGAACATAATATTTACATTCAAAGTAAATGCTAAATCTATCTTTTTCTTCAATTTCTCTTCTACCCAACAAGAAACATCATAAAAAGTTCCTTCTGCTTGATTTCTTCTTTCATAAAATCAACGTTGTAGCTTCACTTGATGAAATACATCATTCTTAATATAGGCAGCTCCCTTGCTTCTAATAGGACATAATTCATTGACTCAACTATGTTTGTTGTGAGCATGTCATATCTTCGTCATGGACTACAAGAACGTGCCCACCTTTCCGGTGGTTCTTCCATCAAGTAGTCATAAGTCTTCTTATCTACTTTTGCTATATATGACATGTAAAGATCAAATTCTTTGCGCTTGTATACTCTTGCAGCACTTTGAAAAAGTTTTATGACCTCACTTTTCACTTTCCTTCGCTTTAGGTTCTGCTCCAAATGATAGATACAAATCCCATAGTGGCTTTCAGGATATACCTTTGCAATGGCATATGCAATAGCTTGATGCTTGTCTGATAAAAATATCAAATTCTCACGGCTTCCAGTTGCATTGCGAAGCTCACTAAAGTACCACTCATAGGAATTGTTATTTTCATATTCTCCTATTCCAAAGGCTAGTGGAAAAATTTGGTTATTTGCATCCTTTGAAACTGAAATCATTAAAACACCACGAAATTTTGACTTCAAAAAAGTTGCATCAACAACAATCACTGGTCTACAATGATTCCAACCAGCTATTGATGATCCATATGCATAAAACATATAAACAAACCTGAAAATACAGTATTAAAGAAGGTTAACAGAAGTTAAGGACATGCAGTCCTTAACTTCGACTTACAAGGTCAAAAGTTAAGGACAGGTAGTCCTGAAGTTAGACTAACAAGGTCAGAAGTTAAGGACAGGCAGTCCTCAACGTTTTGACTGCACACATAAACTTTAAGGACAACATGTCCTTAACTTTAAACATGTAAGGCGAAGTTAAGGACTGCATGTCCTTAACTTATAAACCTGTAAGTGGAAGTTAAGGACTCCCTGTCCTTAACTTCTGAACTTGAAAGTCAAAGTTAGGACAACATGTCCTTAACTTTTTAACTGGTTAAAGACAACATGTGCTAACGTTTATAAAATAGACTAATAAACTCTTTTTGGATTGTTTACCTGTTGTTGTCGTCTATCTTTATGTTAGTATATATTCCCGGGTTTTTACTTCTCATCATATACAAGTATGAAGACAATAATTCATAGTTATCTTCACGAGTTCCTCTTATTAAAGCAGAAGCATGTTGAATAGCACGTCACGCCTTGTGATAACCAATATCTAGTCCATGCAATTTTTGCATTTCTGCCATGACAAAAGCCAGTGTAACTTCAAACCTTGGGTCTCGAAGATTGTCAATAATGTAACCACTAATCAACTTTGAAGTTGCATGCCTTTGATCAGCTTTCATAGTGTTAACTGAGCAATCGTGAGTTTTGTTACTATCTTGAACAATGTTGAATTTTTAATTCTGAGAGCACGCACACACCACCCACACCTATCATCATTGCATTTCAATGAATATCTTGTTGAGCTTGATCTAACAACCTTGAATCAAAATGTCCTTTAGTTGCTATATTCTAAAAACAGTTAATTATACTTTTCTTTTTGTCAAATATTGATCCCACTTTTATTTCATCCAACGAAGCATTTTCTCTTAATATCGTAGTTGGGGATTCTTTTTGTTTCGAATTTGACCTTCGTCTAGTTAGTTGAGTAGAAGTTTTTTCAGCAACTTCTTCGATTGCCGGTGCACTCTCTAAGACTTGAATATCCAAAGCTTGTCCGTTGTCGATCTCTAGAATGCTTTGTCCTTTAACTTGAATAGAATCAAATGTTTGAAGCACCTCTTCAGTTATTGGTTGAGCTTCAACCATATCTATTTCCATTATCTGTTGTCATTTGTTTTGATTGTCATGTTCAGTTTCTCTGTTGACATTTTCAAGGGTGCTTGTTGATCCAAAATATCTTTCCGAAATATCAACAATGAAACGGCAGCCCTTGAAGAGTGAATGAGTTTTTAGTAACTCTATACATGTGTGAAGATCTAAATTTTTGGATACAAGCATTCCCTTACTTGTTCCCAGGTTGATATCAAACCATATCATTGTTTCAAACTTATCTCTATCCAATTCAATAACTTCAAAGATCTGTTTAGTGAAATCTTCAAACTGAATTGCCTCAGGTACTAGAACAAGTTTTGTTTGATGATCAAGATACTTATAGTCTTAAGTCCATCTACCATTAAATGCAACTATAATGCATATTGTTTCCATCCTGCAAGTCAAGAGCAATCCTTGTATAATTAAGAACAAGTACTGTAAGTTAAGGACTAAGTGTCCTTAACTTTTCAACTTGGAACCTAAAGTTCAGGACCAAGTGTCCCTAACTTTTTAATTTCAAAATTAAACTTCAGGACCTAGTGTTCTTAAGTTTTGAACTTGAAATTCAAAGTTAATGACCAAGTGTCCTTAGCTTTTGAACTTGGAACCTAAAGTTCAGGACCTAGTGTCCTTAAGTTTTCAACTTGAAAATCAAACTTCAGGACCTAGTATCCTTAAGTTATGAACTTAGAATTGTAAGTTAAAGGACCAAGTGTCCTTAAATTTTGAACATGGAACCTAAAGTTCAGGACCTAGTGTCCTTAACTTTTCAACTTCAAAATCAAACTTCAGGACCTAGTGTCCTTAACTTTTCAACTTCAAAATCAAACTTCAAGACCTAGTGTCCTTAACTTTTCAACTTTAAAATCAAACTTCAGGACCTAGTGTCCTTAACTTTTTAACTTTGAAATCAAACTTCAAGACTTAGTGTCCTTAACTTTTTTAAACAATTTCTGTAATGTTTTTCAATTCAATTTGAAACGGGGACACCAAATCCTTAACATTATGTCCTTAATGTTTATCGAATTATTACAGGACGCGATGTCCTTAACCTTATCAATCCAGAAATTCAAAAAAAAAGTCTAATTCGTACCATCAAATTCATAGTAAAGAAATAAAAATCAACAGAAACACACAAAATCATAACGCACTGTAAATTTATGTCGATTTTTGGACGAGAAAGTTGAATACTATGGTTTGAAATCGGAGGAGAAGCTCAAGTTCGCGATCACAGTCTCTGTTGCTGAAGTTAGTTATGTCCTGCTGCTGCTTGTGCTGATCATTAATAAAAACTTAGGTATAGAAGAAGGCTATTTTCGTCCAGTCAGGTAAAAGTTCATTAAACTAGTGGCTAAAGAATAAATACATTTAAAACACTGGCTTAAAAATAAAGACAACTTCTCTTAGTGGCTATTTGTGCACATCCCCTAAAAATGATATGCCACCCTTATTTCGCATATAGACACCCTTATTTCACTACGTGGGCAACCTGGGATAATGACACCCTTATTTCGTCCCACGCGCACAACCATAGACAAAGAAATCGCACGGCAAAACCTCGTGATGACACCCCAGTCAATCCCTTCAACATGTCCACAAGTGCCACGGTACCACAAAACCATAATGCCAAGTGCCACAATATCACAACAATAGTACCAAAGCGTCATCAAAGTATATTCACAACTTTCAACAACCATGCACGAGGACATAACATAAAATAATATAGGCGGAGGGATGTTCAATAGATAAAGCATGTCTATGGCTAAGTCAACGAAATGAGCATGATCAAATAGTCATAAAGTGATTTCACAAGTTTCATATAAAGTTCATTTTCATATTAAGGCATATTAATAGATTACGGTCTATTCCGGTCAAAAACCAAACATAGTGCTCGTATACACGCTCGTCACATCATGTACACGTCACTTAACACATCATATGAATCAACAATTAGGGCTCGCACCTAAGGGGAATTTCCCTCACACAAGGTTAGGCAATGTACTTACCTCAAACAAGCTAAATTAGTCCACTAATAAGCCCTTCCCGTGAAAATCAACCTCCGAACGGCTGGAATCTAGTCAAAATAACTTAATATCATAAATAAAAGCCATAAAATGATTTTGGATAATAAAGGTTTGATCTTCAATTAAAAACAATATTTGTGATCACGACGTCGGAAGAAATTGCCTCTGGCTTGTCGGGAAATGCATAGCAACGAGCTTGGCCTTCCCCTCTAGGACATCCTCGTCCCACATGACCTCCACCCCAAGCTAGCTGAGCGGGGGTGTAGCAGCTGGTGCCGGAGTCATAGCCTGGCCTCTCTACTACATTGGACCTCTACGGAAAAGGAGGCAATACTTTCTCACATGCCCCAATTTCCCACACTCGTAAAATCCTCAAACTCAGAATGACTGCGGTACTTGAGTCGAACATCATGAACTAGAATAGCTAATGGAAGAGCCCGATACTGACGAACCCTGAACTGACAGAGTGCGATAAGAGCTCTGAGTTGGGAGTGCACTGAACAAAAATTGTAATGAAGTTCCTCGGCTGGGTGGTGGCGAATGATTAACTGGTCAACTAGACTGGCCTCTCACAAATCGACCTCGGCGTCCAGACGAGGCACCACCGAGTCCTCCAAAATGATGAGGCCTCATGTCAGAGGTCGTCTCCCTAACCTAACCTCTGATGCGCTTGATCCTCTAAGCGATCTCCACAACCCGAGTAAAAGAAATATTATCCTCGAACTCTCATGACATTTGTAGCCTGATACCATATGTAAGGCCATATATAAACCTCTACACCCACTCCCTCTCAATAGGGTTCAAGATAGCTGTATGGCGTGATAAATCCAAAAATCTGGTCTCATACTGAGTAATGGTAATGACCCTGCTGAAGGCACTCAAACTGACTGTGGAAGTCCTCTCTCTAAGTGAAGGGAATGAACTTCTCTAAGAGAAATTGTGAAACCTGAGCCTAGGTGAGAGGAGGTGAACCTGCTGGCTTGCCCTGAACATACACCTGCCACCACCTCTTGGAAGCACCATGCATCAGAAACACTATTTAATCAACTTTGTTGGAATTCACTACCCATGTTGCACAATATCTCATTGCAACGGTCTACGAAATTATGAGGGACCTTAGAAGGTGTACCACCAAAGTGAGAGGAAAAACTTGGGGAACTTATCCAACCTCTTCATCCCTTCAACCAACATCGCGGATCTCTCTCCGGCTTGTGTAGCAACAACAGGATGAATTTCCCTAACTGGTAAAACTGTTGGGGCCCAATACCCATGAGCCATCTGCTATGGAGTGTGAGTAGCGGGAGTTTGGGCTCCTCCCCCGGCCTGAAAAATGCATGGTGCTATAGAAAATACACCAGCCTAGGTCACACTCTCCATAAGACCAATCAGGCGGACTAGGGCTTCCTAGAGCACTATGTAGCTATGAGCCCCTCTAGGACTTGAGCTGGTCATACTACGGAACAAAGATCTCTTCCTCCTGCTCTATCTGAGGCTCTACATCAGGTGTCGTTGCATGTGCTCTAAGTTGAACTCTGCCTCTCCCTCTACCTCAGCCCTAACTAGTGGCGTTGGTGTCTGCTCGCCCGATTCGGCTGATCATTTCCTCACACTCTGTGGGAGAATTGAAGAGAAAAAGTACAAACTTCGGATTTAACAAATATGCATGACAAGAATGCAAGAAAGTGAAGTTTCCTAACAGTTCGGTAACCTCTCGAAGATAAGTACAGACGTCTCTGTATTGATCCGTAAGACTCTATGAAACGTGAACATTACTTGTGAGACTTAGGCAACCTAGTGCTATGATACCAACTTGTCACGACCTAAACTCCCATAAGAGCCGTGACGACGCTTAACATCGTTTGCTAGGCAAGGCAACAATTAAGCAATAACAATAATCTCAATAATAGAACTTTATAATCCCAATTGCGGAATAATTATATATATCTGAAATATTAGCAATAATGCAACTACAACCATCCTAATATATGGTATCAACGAGCACATGAGCACTATAGAATTTAAATACAAAGATTAATCTTCAAATACAGAATTGTCTGTATGATAGAATATTAATAACCTAAGCAAAACAGAAGGGGACTCCAAGGTCTGCGAAGGAAATTAACAGCTACCTCAAATCTTCAATGATTTGGTACAGGTACCTCCATCTATCAATCACCTCCCTCAGCAGTACATGGATCTGCGTATAAAGTGCAAAGTGTAGTATGAGTACAACCGACCTCATATATTCAATAAGTAATAAGCCTAACCTCAGGTTGAAAGCAGTGATGAGCTTGGAAAATTACTCAATACTCAATGCCAATAGCCAGTAATAATGATAGAATAATAATGGTAAAGAAAAGTAATTCAAACAATATTAATTTCAACCTTGCCCAAATAATAGGAAAATAGGCATGCTTTTTAAGAATAACTATAAAGGCGTGAATTCTTTCATAGAGTTTTCTAAGCTTGGTGTTATCAACTTAACAATGATCCAAGTCCTAAACACCAAATAAGTACATTTAGTACCGCCAAATATAAAAGAAGAATCACAAGTTGGATCCTGCATGATGAGTAAACATGCTAGAATCAACAAATAACGCAATTATTTCGTCAAGTATATCATATCTCAGCACATGTACAGTGCTTAGAACAATTGCCCCTGAACCCTCACACACAACATCATCACTCACAACTATACGGGTTCCTGACATAAGTCCCTCACTCAAGCACATACATATGACCCTAAGCCTGCGTTCACTATTAATACCAGGCTCTGGAGGGGCAGATCCTTGCCAAAGTCTGATCGGATATAAGCCAATAATCAATATCACATAGACAAATCATTGGTCCTTGTACATGCGTCACCCTTAGTTAGTACCACATAACCCGATATGGGGCCTGGCGTACACGTTACCTCAAAATCCATACCAAATCGGCTCTAAGACCCAAGCTTAGTTACCAACCACTCAAGTCTCAGTTAACCACACATCACAGTACTCAGTTCAACAATGTTACACATATGAGGAATGAACAACATGTGAGAAATCACAATAAGAATGCACTGAGATAGAGATATCATACACGGATATAGCATCATGACTAAGAGTATGTCTACAATTAAGGCAAACATCTCATAACATCATAATGAACCCTATCATGTCTAACAAATAAGCACATAGTCTAGACATGACTTCTAATATGAATCATAACTCAAATAATCATACAAGTAGAGAAAATACGGATATAACGAGTCATGTTAGCAAACAAGGCATATAATAACCTAAGGTCTGCTCGATCCATGAATAACCTCAATGCATGCACATACGCCCTCACCTAGCATGTGCGTCACCCCAACATATCTCAAATACCATAGCAAATAGAGAAACTTACCCTCAAATCAAGTTTAGACATGTTACTTACTTCAAAGCGCGTGAATCAATACTCCAAAAAGGCCTTCCCATGGGAATCGACCTTTGAGCGACCCGAATCTAATAAAAACAACTTAATATCATCAATAAAAGCCATAGAAAAGAATTCCAAACAATAACGCTAAGATATTGATTCAAATTTGCAAAGTCAACCCCGAGACCACACCCTAAAACCCGTCAAAACTCACAAATCCTGAATACCCATTCCAATACGAGTCTAAATATGTGTGTTTCATCCAAATTTAATCTCAAATTGACCCTCAAATCATAAAGTTTCACTCTCCAAAATCATAGTAACCCCCCCCTCCCCCTAAATTCCACCTTTAAAACAAATAAACTAGGAATAATAATACATGGGTAATCAATGACATCAAAATCAAGTAAAGCTTACTCACCCCTTTAATTGTAGTGAAATCCTCTCTAAAAATCGCCTTTAGCGGAGCTCCACAACTCCAAATAATGAAAGCTGACCAAACCCTCAAAATATTATAGTATGCATAGTAATCCTGCATTTGTGTTCCAAAACATCGCATATGCTCTGTGGTACTGCAACTACGGACAAATCTCACATCTACGAGTCTCACTTAAAACCCGGCCAATAGCATTTGCAGTCACCCCAATTGCACCTGCGCACCCGCTTCTGCGGTCTCCTCGTCGCAATTACGGCCTCACTTCTACGCCTACCTTTCGCATATGTGATCCCTGCCTCCAGCCCAGCTTCTCTTTGTGGCCCCAGGTCCACATCTGTGGACTCACACCTGCGGCCCATCCATTGCAGGTGCGAAAGCACCAGAACAAGGTTTCCCAAAATATGAAAAATGATCTGCAACTCATCTGAAACACACCCGATTCTCCCGGGACCCCGTCCAACCACACCAACCAATCCCAAGACATAACATAAACCTACTAAAGTCCTCAAATCATACAAAACAACATCAAAACCACATATCGTACCTCAGTTCAAGCCTAAGGAACTAATCCAAATTTCCAAATTTAAAACTTACGCTGAACATGCCTAAACAACTCGGAATGTCCTCAAATTTTGCATACAATTCCCAAATGAAACAAAGACTTATTATAACTCTCGGAACCACAATCCAGACTCGATATTTTCAAATTCAACTCTAGGGCAAATCTATAAACCTTCCAAATCTTCAACTTTTCAACTTTCGCTAAATCGAACCAAATCAACCTAGGAACCTCCAAATCCAATTACGGACATATGCCTAAGCCTAAAATTAACATACATACCTATAGAAACCATCAAAATACCATTCTAGAGCGTCTACACAAAAGTTAAACTCTGGTCAACTCTTACAAATTAAGCCTCTAACCAAGGGACTAAATATCCCAATTCAATCCAAAAATTTCCCGAAACCAAGACAACTACTCCCGCAAGTCACATAATAAAAAATACACATATGTAAAACATCAAATTGGGGGGAAAAGTTAACATACTCAAAATGACCGGTCATATGGTTATAAGTTTTTAATGATGTCATTTGGCTTGACTAATGCTCCAGCATCCTTCCGGACTTGGTGAACCGAGTGTTCAAGCCTTATTTGGATTCCTTTGTGATAATCTTCATTGACGATATTCCTAGTTTACTCCCATAGTAGGGAAGAGCATGAGAGCACTTATGGATTGTACTTCAGACCTTGAAGGATCATCATCTATATGCAATATTTTTAAAGTGTGAGTTCTGGTTGTATTCAACTGCCTTTTTGGATTATGTTTTTCTTATGACGGTATAAATATGGATACTAAGAAGATTTGAGGTAGACCAAAATTGGCCTAGACTTACTTCAACTATAGAGATTCGGGGATTCTTGGGGTTGGCGGGCTACTATCGTCGGTTTGTGGAAGGGTTTTCATCTATCTCATCCCTATTGACCAAGTTGACTCAGAAGTGCACTCTTTTCATATGGTATGACGAGTGTGAGGAGATCTTTCAAAATCTAAAGAGTGTCTTGAACATAGCCCCGGGGTTGGTGTTTCCCACGGGTTTGTGGTCATACATTGTATATTATGATACATCGCGTATTGGGCTTGGCATTGCCTACACATCTCGTCAGTTGAATGTCCATGAGAAAAACTACCATGTACATGATTAGAGTTAGTAGTCATTTCTCACGTGCTCAAGATTTGGAGGCACTCTTTATACGGCGTTCCATGTAAGGTCTATACCGATAATCCGAGTCTCCAACATCTATTTAAGCAAAAGGATCTTATCCTGAGGTAGCGGAGATGGTTAGAGTTATTGAAAGACTATGGTATCACCATATTATATAATCCTGGGAAGGCCACGTAGTGGCCAATGCCTTGAATAGAAAGGCGGGGAGCATGGGTAGTTTGCAATTTATACCAGCAGTGGAGAGGCCATTAGCCATGGATGTTCACGCTTTGGATAACAAGTTTGTGAGGTTGAATGTTTTGGAGACTAGCAGGGTTCTCGCGTGTGTTGTGGAACAATCATCTTTGTTTGAGTGCATCAAGGCTCGCCAGTTTGATGATCCTCACTTATTAGTATTGAAAGACACGGTACAATGGGATGGAGCTAAGAGAATCGTGATTGGGGATAATGGTGTTATGTGGCTTTAGGGTCAGACTTGTGTTTAGTATTGATGGTTTGAGTGAGTTTATCCTTGAGGAGGCTCATAGTTTACATTATTCCATTCTCCTAGGTGTCACGAAGATGTATCACGACTTGAAGCAACATTATTGGTGGCGAAGGATAAAAAAAGACATTGTTGGAAATGTCTCTCGGTGTTTGAATTATCAAAAGGAGAAGTACGAATATCAAAGACCTTGTGGTTTGACCTAGAAGTTGGTGATACAATAGTGGAATTGGGAGCGCATCACTATAGACTTTGTGGTAGGCTTACCACGGACCTTGAGTAAGTATGATGTTGTGTGGGTCATTGTGGACAGGTTGACCAAGTCCGCGCATTTTATTACAGTGATGACTTTGTACTATTTAAAGTGATTGGATCAGATTTACATCTGGGAGATTATTCGCATGCACGATGTGCCATGGAACGCAATTCACTTTACACTTTTAGAGAGTTATGTGCAGCGCGAGTTATGCATGCAGGTTGAGTTGAGTACCGAGCATTTTACCCTCAGACGGGCGTGCAATCTGAGTGGACCATTTAGATTCTACAAGATATGTTGAGGGCATGCTTTATTGATCGGGGGTCAGTGGGACCAGTTTCTACCTCTAGGCAGAGTATGCATACAACAATAGTTATCAGTCGACTATCCAGATGGCTCTATGTGAGGCCTTGTATGGGAGGCAATGTCATTCTCCAGTTGGTTAGTTTGAGCTCGGTGAGGTTATATTGTTGGGAATAAATTTGTTTCGTTATACTTTGGAGAAGGTGAAATTTATTTAGGATCAACCTCGTACAATGCATTCCACGCAAAGAGTTATGCTGAAGTTTTGGGATGTGCCTTACATGGAGGGTGAGAAGGTTATTCTTTGAGTTTAGCCTATGACGGGCGTGATGCAATTTGTGAAGAAGGGAAACTTAAGGCTGAAGTTTATTGGCCCATTTGAGATCTTGGATAAAGTTAGGAAGGTTGTTTATAGGCTTGCATCGCCTCCTAGCATATCAGGGGTACATTTGGTATTTCGTGTTTCCATGCTTTAGAAGTACCATGAAAGCAAGTCACATGTCAAAGACTTCAACACAATGTAGTTTGATGAGAATTTGACCTATGAGGAAGAGACGATGGCTATTCTAGACCGACAGATTTGAAAGTCAAGATCTAAAGATTTCTTTCTGTAAAAGTGCGTTGGAGAAGTCAGCCAATTGAGAAGGATACTTGGGAGTCCGATTGCAACATGATAAGTAGATACTTGCATCTTTTTACTAGTCTAGGTACATTTCTATGTCCATTCGAGGACGAACATTTCTTTTAGAGGTAGAAAATTTAACTACTTGATAGGTCATTTTGAGTACTAGTTCCCAATATTGTGTTTCAAGACATTTCATAGCTCAATTTGACGATTTAAAACTTATGTGTGTGGTCCGTGTTAATTTTTGGAAATAAAAATTGTGAATTTATAAAGAAAATGTGATTTGACTTTGAAAATGGCTAAAGTTGACCACGGTCAACATTTTTGGTAAATGACCTCAGATCGATATTTTGACGATTCTGGTATGTTTGTATGATGATTTTGGACATGTACGCACATTTGGTTGGGGTTCCGGACGACCCAAAGTCATTTCGGCGCTTTATGTAAAAAGTTGGAAATTTTTGAGTTTGAACTTTCAAAATCTTGAGTTTTGATGATCGATTTAAATGTTATTTTGGCAATTTGAGCTTGCAAGAAAGTTTGGTTGGAGTTTATATACTTATGTGAATATTCGGATTGGAGCCCGGGGGGGCATGGGGTAGTTTCAGATATGTTACGGACTATTTTGCATAACTGTTGTATTTGATGGTGTTGCTGGACTGCAGATCTCGCATTTGCAAGGTTCCGTTCTCAAATGCAAGCCTCGCATTTGTGATATCATGCTTGCATTTGCGATGCTTGAGGGGGCTGGGAAGCTTTGTATTTGCCAACGCTTTTGTGAGGGGGTGGCCTTCACAATTGCGATGGTTTAGTCGCATTTGCGACTCGGGGAGTAGAGGGATTGCTTCGCATTTGCAAAGCACATTTTGCATTTGCGATGCTTGTATCACATTTGCGACATCATACACTGATCTCATTTGCGATCAGTGTTTTGCTTTTGCGAACAAGGGTTCATAATTACGATATTTTCAGTTGGGTAATAGATTGAGATGTTGGGACTTAGCTCATTTTGCACTACTTTTGAGACCTAGACTCCATAGAGGCGATTTATGGAGAGCAATTTCTTCCAAAATTCATAGGTTCGAAATATGGAGACTAGTTGAAGTACTGAGCCTCCCGATACTGGGAGGCTCAATTCTTCAACTGAGATAATAAGAAATTATTTTACCTTTTTAGTTCTTTTTAGTTGGATCTTTAGGCGGTTCTCGAAAAAAATAGCAAAAATTTTTCCCCTAGAGTCGAGACTAAGAGGAATGTATAAACCAATGTGTTGGCCCATATCACTGAATGGGTTTTGAAGATTGACAACATGTGTCCAGTTAAACCAGGTCCATCATAGCACACACTTCTATATAAAGCAGCTGGATCGCAAATCGTACAAATCTAGGAGATATTAGAGTTTGCTAAATATCAAAGAACTAAGAGAATGTCTCCTAAATCGAAAAGGCTGCAAATTGATAGAAAAGACAGAAGTTGATTTCAGCTAGGACAAGAATAGAGGAAGGAAGTTGAGTTACAATCAAACTTGTCTACCAAGGAAGAGTTGGATCAGAATTGTATCATGGACTCAACAAACGGCCTCTATAAATAATCAAGGTATTACGGCTGAAAAAGTGACGCACAAGTACAAAAGTGAATCAAGTTCTGAAGCAAAAGTTCCAGAGGTTTTGCAAGCATAATTGTTGTGCGATACAAAGGCTACAGTTCAACTAGAAGGAACAGTTTCATTGTCTGTATATCGAGTCTAGTTGATTGTAGTAGGAGTTTAAATATTGTATCTTATCAGCTTTATTAGAAGCAAATTGTAATAGGTACAAATTGATCAAGTTAGAGTTAGCTTGAATTCTGTAGAAATTAGCTAGAGGCTAGTTGATACAAAGAGGATTAGAGGTAGTCCTAGGATTACAAAAGAGTTTATTTTGTAAGTCCGTTTTGGCTCAGTGTTTAGTGAAGAGTTTGAGCAAATCCTACTGAGGAGTAGGTCGTGGTTTTTTTCAGCTTTTGAGCCAGGTGTTTTCCACGTAAAAATCCCTGTGTCTTTACTATTACTGCTTAATTATTCCGCAAACTGTAGTAGGTAGTAGATTAAGAAGAACCATGTTCTTCTTATTAGACAACACTCGAAAATTGGGTACTGCATAATTAACTTATAATATTGTGTAGTATTGAAGTCTAAAACATCACAATGTATTAATTTTCATTACTTTTTCATGAATTTCATTATCAAATCTAATATTCAAAGAGTAGAAGTTGGGAGTTGTGGGTAGAAACTAGGAATTTTGTAAAATTGAGATTTAGACCTCAAATTGAGGTTTGATCTCGAAACAAATCACATATTTGGACTTAGTGATAAACGGGCAATGAGGGTTTGATCTTAATTTCGTATTTAGATCAAATGGGCCCTCGTTGACTTTTGCTGACTTTTCCAATTTTGTTATAGATCAAACCTTTTTCGTACGATGGTAGTCTCTAAAGCTTGTTTTGACTTATTCGAACAATATTTGACTAGATCGGGTAGTTTGGAGGCTTATTCTAAAGGGAACGCTACGTTGGATTGTTGATCTTATTCTGAAAAAGAGGTAAGTATCTTGGTTAACTTTGATTGAGGAGGTTAGTGTTTAATTGAGTCTATTTTCTATGTGATCTATGTGTTGGGGCGACGTATATACAAGGTGACGAGTGTATTGCGTTGGCTATGGGATAAGGATGCATGTGAAATTAGTCTTATTTGTGCCATTCTACTTTGTGTATTATGTCTTCCATACTTTAGATAGACTGTAAGACTCTTTGATTTCTATTATTCATGTTATTTCCTATGTTGAGCTTATTGAGATATTGGTCATTGAAATCGTTATTTTTGTTGTTGGTGCAAAAGTGTTGGTAAATTCTCATTGGCGAGTTATGTTCAAATACTACTATTGATGTTGATTATGCTTCCCATATCGCTTGGTATTGTGTTATATGTGATTCTTGGTCAGGAAGAGCGAAATGCACGAAGGGTGTTGTCGTGCTTGTGAGGAAGAGTGATTGTACACGAAGGTTATGTTCGTGCTTTATTCATATACCAATATAATTGCACGAAGGGTGTTTCCATGTTTGAGAGAAAGTAATGTATGCAGGAAGGGTGTTTTGGTGCTTGTTATTATATTATAACGTGAGATGCGAGTAAAAGCATGAAGGGTGATGCCATGTCGTTTGTTGGTTTCATTGTTCTTTACATTGTTATTCGACTTGTGAACTTGGTGTCACGACCCAAAACCACCAACCAGTTGTGATGGCGCTTAACTCACTTTCTAGTCAAGCCAACAAAACAACAACGGAAAATAATAACATAAATAGTAGAAATAGTACATGTATAATGCCAATGATATAAACAACTGCGTCAAAATACAATAATCTCCTAGAACTAGTAAATACAGAAAAATAAAAAGAGACGCCATGACTGCGGTTAAGATGCAGCTTTACCTTGTCTCTCTAAGGATAACTCAGCAACAATCCTTAGCTACGGGTGGATCGGTCCAATACCTGAATCTATACAATTAAGTTCAGAGTGTTGTATGAGCTCAACCGACCCCATGTACTTAGCAAGTATCGTAACTAACCTCGGCGAGAAAATAGAAGCAAGAATTATAAATGATACTCGCCAATCACTAGTATAGTTCATATTTCCAACAAGTACATAATATTAATATGATCAAGTCATGGATCGTGGTGCACACAATTACTTAACGTACTCTGCTCAGTCTACAATCCAACATATAAATAAGATATCCGTATAAGTCAGGCAAACAACCAAGGAAATTACAAGTAAAGATAAAATGTAATAACCAAATCAATGACTGGCCGGCTTTTTCTTAGAATTTCAATAACCGAACAAAATCACTGATCATCGTTCCTCAATCGTTTGTACACCATTAAAAATAAACATAAGAGGGTGACCCTAAGTGGATGGATCCATTTTCACACACTGCACGATGTAGTCACGTGCCATAGATATCAATCACACGACATAGCCACGTGCTAATAATCGCAATCCGCACAACGTGGTCACATGCTCATGATCATAATTTGCATGTCGTGGTTACATGCTTATAATCATATTCCTCACGGCGAGATCACGTGCTTATAATCAAAATCCGCACGACGTGGTCATGTGCTTATAATCATACTCCGCACAGCAGTATCACTGCTCATAATCATAATATGCACGACGTGGTGTGGTCATTTGTTACCAGTCCATTTCATATCACACAAAAAGCATATATACAAGAATACATGTACATGATCATTGATATCAAATTTCTTACTCCTGGACTGGTATAAGTGAGCCTATAGATGGAGACCCTACAGAGCCCCTAAGCTCCAGATTTAGACATGAAAATAGGCCATTCCTCATGCTAAGGTGTATCCATCTGCAATGTGTGCTATCATAACTCAAATTGGGAAATTGCATCACGAAAGTAGCAATTATCAGGTTCAATCAGGAGATTAACCTCGATGTGACCTCAAACATGGTTCAAATAGCTCACAACAGAGGTACAAATATGAGAAACATCACAGCATTAAGCTTTGCAATCAGTCCAAGGTATATCATAACCTAAATACTATCATGAACATGAATAATACACTGATGCACGCACATGGGCTCAACCCCACACATGTGAGCCACACATAGCACGTAGTTATTGCAAATGACTCAGATAACTAATACCTCAACCAAGATTAAGTAAGATACTTATCTCAAGCAAGCCAAATCAATACTCTAGAAGAGCCATCCCATACGAATCGACCTCCAAATGACTCGAAACTAGCCAAAAGAAACTCAAAAAATCAAATAATGCCATAGGAATCAAACCCAAACGATAAAGGTCGAATCTTTAATCAAATACTCAAAGTTAACCAAAAGGTCAACCCGGGCCCGCACCTCGGAACCTAACAAAACTCACAAATTCATATAACCCATACGAATACGAGTCCAATCATACTAATTTCATATAATTCTAACTCTGAATCGATGTTCAAAGCCCAATTATTTACTTTAGAAAGGTTTTTGACAAAATCCCCAATTTCTTTTAGATTCATCAATCAAATGCCAAATCAAATATGGAATCATGTAAAATAATTAAATCCGAGTAAAAAATATTTACCCCAATCTAAGTCGTGAAAATCCCCTCCAAAATCGTCCAAATTCGAGCTCCCAAACTCAAAATGTGATAAAATAACTCAACTGTCGAATACAACATGTTATGCCCAACACTTTCGCATATGCAAACCCAATCCTGCTTTTGCGATGCCGCGTTTGCGGAAATACCATCGCAGATGCAAGATTCACTTACGCGCCGATCAACCGCACCTGCGGACACACCCTCGCATTTGCGGATACACCCGTCCGCAGATGCAGAAATACCTACGCATCTGCACACACACCCAGCCTCCGCTAACATTGCATATGCGGACTCTCAAGTGCATCTGGACTCTGCTTCTGTGGTCAATCTGCGCATTTGCGGATTCTGCTCCAAGTCCACCTCTTCCTCTTCTGCGCACCAAATACTGTAGATGTTGCACCTCGGAACCCTACTCGAGCATACCAACAAGTTTCAAAGCATAACACAGACCTACTCGAGGACTCAAATCACACAAAATAACAACAAAATCGCGAATCGTTGATCAAGATCAATCTTTTAAGTTCATAAACTTCAATCTTCGCACCAAGCGTCTGATTCAAGCCTAACCAATCCAGAATCCAACCAAACATCACACACAAGTCCCAAATGACAAAAGTAACATATTCAAACTTTTGAAATAAAAATTTGAACCTGATATCATCAAATTCAACTCCAGATCAACCTATGAACCTTCCAAACTTTCAAATTGCCTATTTTCGTAAAATAGAGCCAAAAGCTTTTAGAAATATTCAAACTCAAATTCGGGCATACATCCAAATTTAAAATCACCATACAGACCTAATGGAACCATCAAAACTCCGACCCGAGGTCATATATACAAAAGTCAAACTTGATCAACTTTTTTAACTTAAAGCTTCTAAATTGAGAACCATTCTTCCAAATCAATCCCGAACCACTCGAAAATCAAAAACCAAATATACACCCAAGTCATAACACATTATATGAAGCTACTCAAGACCTCAATCCACCAAAAGGAATGCAAAATACTCAAAATGACCGGGGCGGGTCAATACACTTGTCCTTGTGGCTTCGTATTTACTTTTGAAGAATTGTTCAAAGTTGTTACAAGAGCATGAGTTATGGTTTACTCTAACACCTTCCTTTACTTTTCCATTTTACGTTCCTTTACTTATGTACTGCTTATTATCTCTTTCACATGTTAGTAATCTATTATTGTACCTTATACTTCACTTGTCATCTCATTATTTCTTGATATATATAACTGCAAGTTTATTTATATGTGTCTTGTCTTAGCCTCGTTACTACCTTGTCGGGGTCAGGCTCGATAATTATGGAGTATATTAGTCCAGTTATACTCATACTACACTCTTACACTCCTTATGCAAATTCGAACATCGATACCAGCCGAGTCATCTTTCTGTTTCTACTTTTCAGACATAATTTTATTTCTTTCAAGATCGTGTATTTAGTTAACTCTATAAGCTCATGTACTTGTGACTCCACTTCCTAGGATGGTTTAACGATCGTGTGGACCGTAGACTTATCATGTATACTTTTGAGTTGCTATTAGACTTTATTATCATCTTGTTGTTAATTGTTAGTTGTGTTTCTTTAAAAGTTTTTGTTGTGTGTTGGTTTGCCTAGCAAGCGGTGTAGGTGGCATCACGACCCATGTTGGTTGAAATTTTGGGTTGTGATATCTGCCCAGCTCTACAATCTGAATTGTGGAACCATTTTAGCCCACGAGGCCACGAACGACAGCGACTCCACAAACAAGGATACAAAGTCATCTGAAGCTTAGTCTACACCTGAAGCATTAAACTAAAACATGGAGACAGTTATCAATCGGCACTATTGGTGACCACATGAGCAATTTTGTCACAGTTTCTAGACGACTATAAATAGATTCTTAGCTAATTTTCTTAGGTCATTTTTATTTTTTGGTGTAAGACAACAACTTTTAACCTAGTTTAGCACGAATTTAAAGAATCTTTGTCATAGTATTTGAATTTTCTTACTTATTTAGTCTTTAATCATCTTCTTAATTTAACTTATAATTTTTTTCTTTAGCATGAGTAGCTAAGCTTTATCGTTGTGGTTGTAAACTCTTATAACATCAGTGTGAATGGGCATTTGATTATTTTGCTTATCATTATTGAATTGTGATTATATACGTGTTTTCATGCTTTAATGAAATCTGGTAATTGCAAACGTAGATTGTACCCTTATTATTGATTCTTGCTTGAAAAAGTGAAAATAGATTGGGTAGTTAACAAACGACAAGCATTTAATCTTAGTAAAAATAATAATAAAGCTTGATTAATTAAATTAAACTAGGAATAAAGAGATTTCTACTTGGGCCATTATCACTTGGTTTTTAATACAATCCTTTGGGTATGGAAGAACTCTTTAGGGATAGGCTTGCTAAAGTTGAAAATTCTAGTGGATATGTAACAATTGGGCTATAATCACTATTTCAAAGTATTTAGACAATATAAATACGCCCATGAACTAATTATTCCATATTGAGGTTATAACCTGGTCTTTCTCTTATTAGAAAATAAACTACTATTGCTTGAAATTTATGCGTAGAATAAAGTAGTTCATAACTTAATCATTTTTTACTCTAGATTACTTTTGTTCTCCAATTTCTTTGGTAGTTCGAGTAGATCATGGAAGAAATTGCAGATATTTGGGGTCATTTTGATGGTCCTTAGGTGATATGTGGGGGTTTAACACAGTCAAATTTGTGAAGGAGATGATAAATTATAGCAAAAGTTTAAGAGCAATGTGTCACGTCCTTAGTCTTGAACTAAGCGCACGTGTGCACTTGACAATTTGCTTGCGTCCTTGCACAACTCGCTCACGATCTTGCTATGACAAGTCAAGCCAAAATACTATACTCAAGATCGCTAAGAGAATGTTAGATAATAAAGACAAGATAAATTTGCTAAAGAAAGCGTTTTATTGTAGATAACTTGATTGTTTTACTTGATGAGTTACAAATGAATGGCCCTCTATATATAGTAGTTATCTAGGGGCTAATGGTAAAAAATAATTATTACACAACTCCTTTCATATTTACAAATAAGTCCACTATCTATAATTCTCTACATGCCTAGAATATTCTAAGAACTCTTCCAACAAATCCATAGGGTTCTAGGATCTTCCAACGGAAATGTCCATATTTATGTAGAATTTTCTCACAAGTACTAGCTCCTTCCTATGTAAGCTTTACACATGGAAAAAATATATGTCAAATTTCACGTATATGTAATGATGATGTAGCGGGGCATGACACTCTCCCCACCCAATTTTGTATCTTCTCGGCACAAAGCTTCGACGCATAGGCACGCACCTCATCTTGGCATTTTTGGAGATCTTTTCCCATTAGCCATGATTCCTTAAGGAGTGGTTTTCATTCCCATGTCACAAGGTACTGGTCATCTTTTTTCTTGCCTCATTTGTACTTTGGATGGTTAGTAATAATAGCCTCGATCCTCCACCCATTGGATGCATTTCCTTGATCTTGGTGTGAATCTCCCAATGACTCGACCAAGTCTAGCAGCTTCTCAAGCATTGGGTCAATTCTTCCACTCCCTACTTGAATTCCCTCCATGGTCCCACCCTTTCTAGCAATCTCTTCTTGGTGCATCATCTAAGCCGATAGCATCCATCATGTTGCAACTCGCCATCCCCTTTAACTATGTTCACCTAACTTTTCTTGCTGCCACTATGCTCCATTTGCATGGCTCCAAGATAGGCCTTGGAATCCTCTACGCTCGGCTTAAATTCCAAGCGCATCCCCCCCATTCAGACGGCTTATACATTGCTGCAAGCTTCCCCAACTCTAGGAATTCCCTGCCTGATGTGGCCTTTTACAAAAGTATCACCCTCCCTTGGGCACGTACTCACCACCATTGGTCGGCCCCTTGCCGTTGCCCCTAGACCCTTGTTCCTTATGGGATGCTCCCCTACCATTTCCCTTGTGTGCCTCGGCTATGTCTTTCCCTTTGTCCTTGTCATGATCCCCCCCCCCCCTCCACATCTTGGTGTTACCATCTTTGGACTTGGCAAGATCCATCTTGAATTCAACGAGCAACTCGGCTACCGTTATGGTCTTATCCACGTTTGCTACTTGATGTCTTCTTAACTATTGCTTTGCCAAATATTTTTACCCATCCATGAAGTAGTAAACTCGCACACGTACTACTGAATCGTAGTCGTCTGTTGGAGCTCCCTTAGCTTCTGCCTAGCCTTGTACACCAGATTCACTAAGTAAAATTGCTTCTTCAACTCCTTCCTGAACTGTTATCATGTCTTAATCTCACATAGCCTTTTCTCCCTGTCGGCACACTTCTGACTCCACCACATCGCGACAATCTCTGACAGGTAAAACACAATGGTATTGATATTGGACTCATCGTCCCTCACTTTTTCGTGCTTGAAGTAGTTATCCAAGTGCCAAAAGAAGTTCTCCACTTCTTGTGCATCACGAACACCTTTAAACACCAGTGGATTAGGAGCCTCGATCTTGGCCTCCTTTATCACAACAACATTGATGGTTGCCTCAGTCACTCCAGCATTGACATGCTCCTCGAGTGACTCTATCCTAGCCTTCATGGCATCGATAGTGCTCAACGCCTCCATGAGTCTGCACTCCAAGTCAATGATGATTTGCCTTATCTCAATTTCATCCCGTGTACATCCCTCAAAGTCATTTAGGATACTCTCAATATCCTCAAGAGTATTCCCCTCAAGAATGCTAAGGGTTCTTTTTACCTTCCCCATGCGTTGGACAAAGATATCCATGACGTCCATCCTAGCGTTCACCTTCATAACTCACTATTTACCGTGTGAGACGTCCTCGACAGGAACTCCACTTCATCCTCACCCGCCTCAGTAGCATATGGTTATTGGGATTTAATCCCTTCATTTGATACAACCTCGGACGACACCTCTTGGCTCTTGTTGGTGGCATTCCTCTTTTTGTTACGACCCTTCTTGCCAGCAATATCCTAGATGATGTTGTCTTGGGTATTGGCATCATTAATTTCTCCGTCCTTCGCTATTTCCTTAGTTGCAACCTTTTCTCTAATACCATATTGTCAAGTACTTAGTCCTTAACTAAGCGCACATGCGGTACTCGATAATTTTCTCACATTCTTGCACAACTCGCTCACGATTTTGCTTTGCCAAGTCAGCCTAAAATACTACACTTATGATCTCTAAGTGAATGTTAGATAAGAAGGACAAGAGAAATTTTCCAAAGGATGCTTTTTATTGTAGAGAACTTGATTGTTTTACTTGATGAGTTACAAATAAATGTCCCCTATATATACTAGTCATCTAGGGGCTAACGAGTAAATAATAATTATTACACAAGTTCCTTTATTTTTACAAATAAGTCCCCTTTCTAGAATTCACTACATGCCTAGAATATTCTACGGACTCTTCTGACTAATACATTGGGTTCCAGGTTCCAAAGGAAATATCCATATTTCTCAAAGAACATTCCACAAGTTCTAGCCTCCTTCCTATGTAAGCTTTCCACATGGCAAAATTGCCAAATGACACTTATAGGCATGATGATATAGAGGGTTATGACTAATGGCTGATTTTTTTGAGTTTATTGATGACGTGAAATCAATTGACCTTCCTCTCTCTAGAGGAAGGTTTACCTAGGAAAAGGGTGATAATCAGGAAAATAATAAATATGTTTCTCTTTTCTACTAATTGGGATGAAGAGTTCAGAAGAATTTCACATGTAGTTCTCCCAAATTCTCTTCTAATCACACACCTTTATAACTGGAATGTAGATAAGTTTGGAAGTTTTAAATCTTACTTCAAGATTAAGAACTGGTGGTTAAGGGTGCCATATTTCAATTAAAAAAGTGAAAGCTTGGAGGAGATCATTTGTGATTCAAGGCAATCATGATTACATATTGGCTTGTTAGCTAAGTGTTGAAAGGAAATTTGAAAGAATGAAATACTTTTGGTCATCTCAATATCGAAGATAGTAAAAAAGTTTCATGAATACTATTGCTGAATTGGATGTTGCTCAAGAAACAAAAAGCCTGAGCGGAGATGAAATATTGCATAGGCTAGTTTGTTCATGAAATTGGAAGAAATGGCTAAACATGAGAAGATAGCTTGGAGACAGAGATACAGGGTGTTATGGCCAAATAGGGTATAAAACATAAAGTTCTTTCAATAGGTAATGTAGACAAAAGAATAATACAATTGACAAGGTAAAAAAATGGGTGTTGCGGAGAATCCTGGGTGATTAAAGGGGAAATCTTATCTTTCTGAAATAGAGGAGTGGAGGGCTGAACTTAATTTGGTGGACTACCCTAGGATAAATGAGGCAGAGAAACAATGGTTGCACAAATCTTTAAAGAAGAAGAGGTTGGCTGTTAGTTTGAGTGCTCGTATGAATTACTAAGAACTTGGTTCTTTACTATGTTACTTAAGAGAAAAGTAAAAAAGCAATAAAATGAACACAATGATTTTTACGTGGAAAATTACCCAGCTCAAAAGGTGCAAAAACCATGACCTACCAAGTAGGATTTTTAGCTCCAACTCCACTAGACAGTGAGCCAAAATGTATCAATTACAATGTCGTAATTAAATACTCTCCAGCACTCCCACTACTCCTTTTTGACTCAAACAAGTAAACCACTTTATGACTCTGTTGTTGATGTGTAAAAGGATAGTTCAGAAGTCCAAACTCAATCCTATTTAAATACGACTTGAGATCTTCTAGGAGTCATGTTCATAGTCAGTTTCCTCTTTGATAGGACTCCTACTGTTGCAAGGATTCCACAAGCTTCGGGACTTTTGTCTATGACGGACTTATCCATATCTTCTTGAGAAATGATCTTTTTCACTTACAACAGCCATCTTCCACCAAACTTGGACCTATTAACTTTGAGATAAAGTTACATTGTCTTGTACAAACGTGCAAGTATCAATCATAAGGAGTTGATCCTTTAACCTGAGAAGCTGGTTCTTCACAACAACTACATTGAAGACCTGGTTCTTTGAGTAATTTGTCACATTTTGCTAATCAACAAAACTTCAATACTCAACAAATTACCCTTTTTTGGTGATGACAAACTATGTACCCAGAACCAGTAATCACATCAAAGAACCAGATGATCACATCAAGTACGTGTATGTCCCCGTCCCCACCTTATATTACCCCTTTTGGTAAAATAAAAAAAAACACAAACAGACGTTAGACAGTAAGAATATAGAGTGTAATATTCAAAGCCTATCATGCGACAACACAAGCATGAGAAAAGGCAAATCGAATAAGCAGATGATCCAACAGAGTGCAAATTAGTAAAGCACACGAATGAGAGACATTAAGTAGTGACAAAAGAAGACCAGGGCCTTGTATTCAACATTAAAACACATAAACTAAGCATATTGCAGACAACTCAGACTAAGAGAGAAAAAAACAAAAGATAAGACATAACTAGAAAGACAAACAAACTAAGGACACTAGGAAGGAACAAGTTCAAGGGTGAGAGGAAAAGGGGGTCAAGGCTTTCACAAGGGTAGCAATCTGTTGAACACGGGTCTTACTGTCTCTTCAGATCTCTTCCTTGAGTTGCTTAGTTTCCTGTCTTAGTTCATTATTGTCTTCATTAAGCTTGGCATTCTTTTCAACAACCAACTCCAACCTCTTGCTGAGTTCTGCAACCCTACTGTTCCCAGGAAGAATGGCAGATCTTGTGGGTTGGGTCCTCTAGACTTGATCTCCTCATAGCCACACTGCTTTAGGGTAACAACATCTAAAACATCATTGTGGCTTCCAAATTTAAGCTCAGGTAAGGCAATGATGAGATTTTCAAATAACTTGATTAACATGAAACCATATGGCATAACATGCTTTGGTTTGGAGGTATATGCAGCTCTTGCCATGTGCTGAATCATGGGGCTTGGGAGATTTATAAGTTTACCAGTTTCAAGTAGTTTCATCACAAACATGTCTAGTTATGTATCCACATGCCTTCTCTCAAATCTCTGAAGAATGCAGGAGTTGACAAACTAAAACAGTAGCTTGTGAAAAAGGGTCATATCAATCTTGTACACTTTTTGGGGAGCATCTAGTTCAAAATTTTGGGAGAACTTCCTGGCGAACACAATGCCAGTGTCAACACATTGTCTATGGCTGGACACTTCTTTCTCAAATAATTGTCAAATACCAAAGAAGGGATATTCAAAAGTAGGCCCAGATCCTCAAAATCAAACTCCATGTCGAAGCCCCCTACTTTACTCTTGACTACCCTCCCATCAAAAGTGAAATTTGTGTAGAACTCCACCACAGTGGGAAGACATACTGGGAGAAAGCTTTGACAAATATGTGCTTCCACCCCTGTAGCTCAAGTTTCTCAACAAGTTGAGCCATTCTCATCAGTGTTCACAAGAATCTTCTTATTTAGTCTTTTTCTGTTCCTAAACTCTGTGAGCCGATCAACTGCAGCTGAAATATTCTTCTTTGTCTTTCCCCTACTAGCCCTTGCAGAAAAGGCAACAAGTTTGGTGACATTAGCTCTCCTTTTCTTTGGTGTTGCAGACTTTTCTAGCAAGGTTGAATCAGATTCTCCATCTACATCAACATTAGGTTCCACAATTGAAACCTTTTTCTTTGGCTTCTTTGCACTTCTGGACTCCTTCATGATTTGTGCATCAACAACCTTTCTTTTACTCCTTGTGAGAGGAGTTCTAGCATAAGGAACCACTTCTTTCCTTGTTGAAACTCTTGTATTTATAGCTTTCTCAGTGGTCTTTCTAAGCTTCTTCCCTACCTCAGATAGTGTCACATCATCTTCATCACTTCTAACTTCTTCATCATCAGTGAAGGGAGCCAATAAAGACCTAGGTTCTTGAGACCTAGTCTTCTCACCAACTTCTTATGAAGGGACTTTGACAGTGTTTCCAATTGTCATAGAGCCTTCAGATTCCTCACTCCAATTCTCTTCTTCTGCCTCACTCTCGTCATTACCTTCTTCACTCTCATCTACCTATTTTTTTATCCTCTCCCTCACTTTCAGAAATCTCCTCATCTTCACTATGATTTCTTCTTTTGCATAATTATTAGCCTGTTCACTTGTCTTATCCTCTACATCACTCTCCTTCTAATCTCCAGATATTCCCTCATTCTCACTCTTTCCTTCTTTATTGACTATGTTTTGAGCTTCATGTTTCTCTTGACTGGTCACAACTTCTTCTTCCTTCTCACCTTCATCATCTTCCTCATCCTCAGTCCATCTAAAATTAAGGCCATCAAACACCTCCTTTTGTACGGGTACTTTACATCTTTCTCCCTCAACCGCAGGACCCACATCCGTTGTATCTACCTCCTTCCCCAAACCCCTTGTATGTTCTTCTATCATGAATTTTTCTACTGGTGACTTCGCACTAGTAGGTGGAATAACATCTAGGGGTGCAACATCAATAGTAGAAGCCAAAACATTTAACTTGTAAGTAGAATGTGATAATTGATCAGTAGTGTCTATACCCAATTCCCCATGAATCATAGATTCCTTGACTCTAGAGTCACTCTACGTAGCAGTCTCATGCACTTTCTTGACCGGTTTTCTTGAAGTTTCTTTGACCTTTGCCGTCTTAGAGATATTTTTCGTACGAAGCTCAGATGCAAGGGGAGTGGCTTTTGAAGGAGGAGGTGCGGTGGAGATGGGAATAACAGGAACAAGGGCAGTAGGAGCAGAGGAGGATGAGTAGGCATAGTGGAGGATATTGATGGAGAAGGAACATGTGTGGATATTGGTTCTCTTGAAGTCTTGACAATTTTTTTTTTGATTTGGGCTTCAAGATTTTGGGTTTTGCTTCAGCTATGGATGATGATTTAGCTTTAGAAGGTGTTCGACTGGCTTTAGGCATGGTGATCAGATGAGAAACTCAAAGAAGAGAATGTAAGGGATATTTCTTTGATACTTGCTTTCGATTTGAGCTTAGGGTTTGACAGGAACAGTGAGGTCAGAGAAGCTGATCATAAGGGCCTTTTAAAGGCGTTACTCCTGATTTGACTGGAAGAGAGAAGGTGATTGAATTTGAGTTGTAATGGGACTCTTATAACGGTTACTTTGACTGTAAGATTTTCATGAGTAATTAATCTTTAATTACACAAAGATTCTCCCTTATTCTTTGACTAGAATATGACTAGAAGTGATGACAACTGAAAGAGTCTGAGTATAGCAGTAATTCAAGAAATATAAGTTATAGTAACTTAAGACACTCTGGCACATACATGAGTCAAAGGACCAACTCCTTATTCATTTCTGCAATAAATCTCAGCACTTCATACAACGCAGTTATCAACCACATTTTCTATGTAAGTGTGTGCACTTAATACAAGAATCAAACACATTGTACTTAGATATCTACGTCTTATTATGTTTTTTCTTAACCAATCACTGGGAGTCAGCTTAGTGGGAGGAGTTGATTAGACCTAGTTATAGTCTATTCCTTTCAAAGTGATCCCTACTCAGAGCATTAGTAAAAATATTGGCAATTTAATCTTCAGTTTTACAGAAGTTAATTGAGATACTCCCCTTTTCAACATTGTCTTTGAGAAAGTGATGTCTAATGTCAATATGCTTGGGTTTTTTTATGCTGACATGGATATTTTGCAATATTTATGGCACTGGTGTTGTCACAGAAAATGGGAAAACAATCAACAAATATACCATAGTCCTTTAGTTGTTGTCTTATCCATAGTAACTGAGCATAGTAGGATGCTGCTGCCACATATTCAGCCTCAGATGTAGTAATGCCACTGAGTTTTGCTTCTTGGTTCCCCAAGACACCAGACAAGAACCTAGTAAATGTGTTGTTCCTGAAGTGCTTTTCCTATCAACATGAAAACCAGCATAGTCAGCATCACCATAACCAATTAGATCAAAGTTGTACCCTCTGGGATACCATTGATAGAGGTCAGAGGTCCCCTTGAGATATCTTAGTATTCTTTTGACAACCTTCAGGTGGGATTCCTTGAGATTTGCCTGAAATCTTTCACAAATCCCATACTAAACACTATATCAGGCCTGCTTGATGTGAGGTACAATAGTGACCCAATAATTCCTCTATATAGCTTCTGTTCCACACTTTTCCTTTCTTAATCAAAGTTCTGCTTTGTTGCAATAACAATGGGGGTATCAATATACTTGGAGGAGTCCATGTTGAATTTCCTCAGTAACTCTTTGATATATTTCTGCTGATGTATCATGGTTCCAGTAGATGTTTGCTTGATTTGTAGCCCCAGAAAGAAGTTCAGTTCACCCATAATGCTCATTTCGAACTCGTTCCCTGCCATCTTAGCAAATTCCTTGCACATTGCTTCATTGGTAGACCCATGGATAATATGATCTGCATACACTTGCACAATCAGGATATTCCTCTCTTTACTCCTTAGAAATAGAGTGTTGTCCACCTTTCCTCTTACAAAGTTGTTACCTAAGAAGAATTTTGAGAGCCTTTCATACCAAGCTCTAGGAGCCTGTTTCAGACCATAAAGGGCTTTATCCAGTTTGAACACATGGACAGGAAATTCTTCACTTTCAAATTCAGGAGGTTGTTTGACAAACACTTCCTCATTTAGGTACCCATTCAAAAAGGCACTCTATACTTCCATTTGGTATAAAGTGAATTCTATGTGGGCAGCAAAGGCTATCAACATTCTTATAGCCTCCATTCTAGCTACTAGTGCAAATGTCTCGTCATAGCCAATGTGATCTTTTGATTGTATCCCTGAGCCACCAGTCTAGCCTTGTTCCTTATGATATTTCCTTGTTCATCCAAATTGTTTCTGAACGCCCATCTGGTACCTATGACTGTTGTGTTCTTGGGTTTCTGTACCAGGTTCCAGACCTTGCTTCTCTCAAACTCATTTAGCTCTTCTTGCATGGCTATAATCCAGTCTGGATCCTTTAGAGTTTTTTATGGTCTTAGGTTCAACCTGTAATAGAAATGTTGCGAGTGCTCATAAATTTCTTAGATAAGACCTGGTTTGCACCCCTGCACTTGGATCATAGATGATATTTTCAAGAGGGTGTGAGCTTTGATGCTTCCATGGTCTGGTCTGCATACCTAGAGAAGATTCACCTGAGGAGTGACCCAAGGGAACATGTTCAATGGATGTGGCTTCATTATTCTTATCAGTGTTAGAGTATCTCCGTCTTCTTCTGGTTCCTCATGATCACTGTCAATTTCCTTGTGGGTTTCAGATCCATCTTCATCTGATTTTTTTGTATTTCCATCACCAGTGAATCCTATGTCGTAATCTTCATCATGCAACCTTTCTCAGCCAAATTGTTAGATTCATAAAAAATAACATGAATATTTTCTTCCACAGACATAGTTCTTTTATTAAAAACCGTATATGCCTTACTATGTGGAGAGTAACCCAAGAAAATTCTATCATCACTTCTTCATCAAACTTACCTAGAGCTTCTTTCCCATTATTGTGCACAAAACATTTGCACCCAAAGGCTCTCAGATGAGTGATGTTGGGTTTTCTTCCTCAAAGTAACTCATGGGGATTTTTCTCAAGAATAGGTTAGACCATGCATCTATTTAGCAGATAGTAAGTAGTATTGATTGCCTCAGCCTAGAAGTTCTTATGCAGTCCACTAGAAATCAACATGGTCCTCCCGATGTCTTCTAGGGTCTATTCTTTCTTTTTACAACTCCAATTTGTTGTGGAGTTCTAGGTGCAAAGAAATTATGGTCAATCCTATGTGAGCCACAGAACTCAAGGAATTTTGAATTTTTAAATTCAGTTCCATGGTCAATTCTTATACTTAAAACATTACATCCTATATTTTGTTGAATCATTCTGACAAATACAGAGAAAACATCAAAGTTTTCATCTTTGGATCCCAAAAACAAAGTCCAGATATACCTGGAAAAGTCATCCATAGTCACAAACATATACATCTTACCTCCTCTGCTCCTTATTCTCATTGGTCCACATAGATCCATGTGAATGAGTTCCATAGGTTTAGAAGTGATTACAAACTTCTTAAAGTTAAAGGATGATCTAACATATTTCTCTGTAGTACAAGCATCACATACTTTGTCAGAGGTAAATTCAATTTTAGGTAACCCAAGGACCAAGTCCTTAGCTGCCAACTTATTGAGTTGAAAGAGACTGGCATGTCCCGGTCTTCTATGCCATAGTAGTGGATCATCTTCCACTACACTCAAGCACGTGCGCTCACTCTAGGGAAGTGACATAATTGATGGTAGACATTGTTATGTCTCTTTCCCTTTAGCACAATTACATCAGTATCAAGCTTAGTGACAGTGCAGATTTTGGAATTGAATTTTACCTTATTTCCTTTGTCGCACATTTGAGAGATGCTAAGAAGATTGTGTTTAAGACCTACCACATAATACACATCTTCTATATCATGAGAGAGTGACTTGCCAATCTTACCAATACCTGTTATCTGGCCCTTTTTCCCATTACCAAATGACACACTCCCTCCTTGGAAGGCTGTTAGTGAGAGAAAGTTTTTCTTTTCTCCAGTCATATGTATTGAGCATCCACTGTCTAGATATCAGTCCTGATTTTTTACTCTCACCTTAGCGTGCACCAATTACAAGTTAGTTTTGGGAACCCAGACTAGCGTGGGTCCCTTTTTGTTTGAAAAAGTATGAATCATATCCCTTCTTGCCCAGAAAGGAAGATGATTAGGAGCTATTTTCTTGTTAACCTTAATCCACTTAGTATGGACAAGAGGACTAACGTTTGGCTCCTCTTCCTTCTTCACATTTTTAGCAATACCAAAGGTGTTTCTAAACTGAGCATGAATTAGGGCAGGACATGTGTCTCTAAAATGTCCTACTCTTCCACAACTTGTGCACTTTCTATTATCAGACATTCCTACATACTTGGGTCAAACTTAGGGACAAGTTTCTGTAGCCAATTCCAGATTTGTTAGTGCTGCAATTTTTATTCAGCCAATTCAAGGCATCAGAAGATCTATGCCATTTGTTTAGTCTAGATAGTTCATAATTATCCTTTTATGTGTTCTCATGCAGGACTTTATTTCTACATTCAGCCTTACAAAAGTTATTATTAAAATTTTGTAATTTCTTTTCAAGCTTATCCTGCAGATCACTCATTTTGCCTTTGTCATATGTATCAAGAGACTTCACATGCTCAGAAGTTAATTCAAGAACCTAGCTCTTAAGGTCTTTGATATGTTTCTCTAAACTGGCTTTGTCAGATTCAAGCTCGTTGATGTCAAATTTGACACGAAAGATTATTGATTAGCACATCATTTCAATTACTTATTTTATCCATTTCATTCATTAAGGTCACAATTATGGCCATCAGTTACTTTTTGGACATAACATGAATATTTTCTTTCAAGTAGATATACTTACCTGGTTTGTTTCATCTTCGGTTTCTAAATCACTCATGGCCATCATTACTATCACTTCTTCCTCTTTTTAGGTTCTTCAATCGCCACTAGAGCCACTTTAATGTCTTCATTTCCAAAGTCAGTTTCCAATCTCCTCCATATATCATGGGCATAGATGCAAGAGAACACATTGAAGAGAGTGTTTCTAGACAGACTTCTGTAGAGCAAGTCCTCTGCTCTGGAATTTTTCTAAACTACCTGACGATCTTCCTCATCGTATTCCTCTTCTCTTTTGTTGCACTTGTTACCTTTATCATCCAATTTGGTTGGGAGAATTGGTCCATGACTGACGATTACCCATAGATCAAAGTCAATAGACTGAAGAAATATTTCCATACGTAGCTTCCACTCATCATAGTGGATTTCATCAAACAGAGGAGGTCTTTTAATGTGCATCCCAAGTTGTATTGGGGGTTCTGTCTTCAAAGCTTGACGTTCATCAATCACAGTGCAGAGACTAATAGCCTCATCCTCCTTTTCTTCCTTTTGATCACTCTCACTATCCTCATATGCTGCCAAGAATGCCTGCTTCATAACTTTAGTAAATCCTTTGCCTAGGATTTTTCCTTTGTTGGAACCCTTCTCTTTCATCTTCTCCCATTTTTCTTTTTCAGCTTGTTCTTTCCTCCACACGATTTCCTATATTGGGCAGTCCTTTACCATGTGATATATCTTGCCACACTTATGGCACCCATCATAGTTAGCTTTGTTGATCTGCTTGTGCTTACTACTGGTCTCTCTTTTGGATGCACTTTTGAAATTCTTCATGAACTTGGCAAACAATGCTAGATCAGGATCATCATAGTCAGATTCATCATCCCCGAATGCCTTAAGGACCAAGGCCTTATCCTTCTTTGGTTCTTCTTTACGCTGTTCCATTCTTATTTCATGAGTTTTTTAAGTTTCCAACCAACTCACCAAGTGAGATTTTATCCAGTTCCTTGGCTTCCTGGATTGCAGTTACTTTTGATTCCCATGAAGCTGGAAGAATTCTTAGGACTTTGCTAACCAATTCTTTTGAGGTAAACACCTTTCCATGGTCCAATGGTTATTATAGTGAACCTAGTCATCATATCTTGGATGGGCTCAGACCCCTTCATGGAGAAAAGCTCATAATTTCTCATGAGTAGTTTAATTCTTGATCTCTTCACTTGATTTGTTCCTTTATGAGCAGTTTGGAGTGCATCCCAAATCTGTCTCACATTAGAGCACACAGAAATTCTATTGTACTCATCAGGACCAAGTCCACATATAAGAAATTTCTTAGCCTTTGCATTCTTCTCCATCATTCTGAAATATGATGCCACAAATTCAGAGGGGTCCTTAGGAACTGTTTCACTTTGTGCATTTCATTTAGTAGGAAACAAAGGACCTTGGTTTACTATGGTTCATAGTACATAGTCTTCAACTGTCAAGAAATCTTCCATTCTTGCTTTCCACCAGCTATAATATTTTTCAATGAGCAGGGGTGGCCTGGTAGTTGATTGTCCTTCATTAATTCCAGTCATCTTTCTTACAAGATTTCACTAGGTGTTAACCGTGTAAATGAGAGAACCCGTTCTGATACCAATTATTAGTTTGAGTGCCTGTATGGATTACTAAGAACTTGGTTATTTACCGTGTTCCTTAAGAGAAAAGTAAACAAGCAATAAAATGAACACAATGATTTTTACGTGGAAAATCACCCGGCTCAAAAGGTGCAAAAATCACGACTTACCAAGTAGGATTTTCAGCTCCAACTCCACTAGGACAATGAGCCAAAATGTAGTCAATTATAATGTTGTAATTAAATACTCTCCAGTACTCCTACTACTCCCATTTGATTCACAAGTAACTCTAACTTGTAAAATCAAACACTCACTCCAACTCACTAACTGTTTATAACACTTGATTACAACTCAACTTCCTAAAACACATTTTCTCGACTGACTCGGGAAGGGTACAAGACAAGTACTCAACACATGTAAACCACCTTATGAATCTATTGTTGATGTGTAAAAGGATAGCTCAGAAGTCCAAACTCAATCCTATTTAAACACGACTTGAGATCTTCTAGGAGTCCTATTCATAGTTGGCTTCCTCTTTGATAGGACTCCTACTGTTCCAAGGATTCCTCAAGCTTTGGGACTTTTGTCTCTGACGGACTTATCCATATCTTTTTTAGCAATGATCTTTATCACTTATAACACTCATCTTACACCAAACTCGGACCTGGTAACTTTTGAGATAAAGTTACATTGTCTTGTACAAACGTGCAAGTATCAATCATGAGGAGTTGATCCTTTAACCTGAGAAGCTGGTTCTTCACAACAGCTACATTGAGGACCTGGTTCTTTGAGTAATTAGTCACATTTTGTTAATCATCAAAACTTCAATACTCAACATTGGGGCATTTGTCAAATAATGTGGCTCAGATAAAACACCTAGTTATGTCGGGTACCCTATAGGTTTCTTTCATTTCTATTGGGATGTTATAGAGGAGGATGTAATGCAAACAACGAGCAATTTACACACATGAACGCTTTAGAGTAAATTTTATTGATGGTCATCTAACTTTTGGCGTCATTACACAAAAGTCACTATTTTTCTTTTGTCACACAAAAATCAGTTAACTTTGCTCCGGTTATCACAAAAATCATTTTGGTCGGATTTGACAAAGTTCCCACCTAAAAAGTGACATGGAAACCTTGATTAGGTATGTGCTTAATTAAATAGTGTTAATATACTAAACCCATTATACCCGCCTAAGTTATACCCGACCCAGTATACACCATAAAATAAACCTGACCTACCCATTCTCCTTAAAATTGGTTCTCCTAATTCTCTCTTCGTTACTTCCTCAGTTAGGGCTCAATGTATTGAAAAAAAAAAATATTCCTTGAAAAAGATGGAATCCTCTTCAAGACCGAGGAATAAATTAAGCAACTCTCTGAGCTCTTTGTTCCCATTATTGTCATATGTTGCTTCAAGGGACCACCACGAAGCAGAAACAGCAAAAACAAGTGCGGAACATGAGGTACAAATAAACCATTTTTATCTTTGTTTATGTGTTATTCAAGGGACCACCGAGAATATTATTTTGTTGTTCTTGTTTGTTTATGTGTAATTACAACATGCCCATTATCAATTTTTCAGAGTTTTAGGGGTTGACATTCAATCATAGAGTTTAAATCGGCCTTTTTGGGGGTTATTTGAAGGGTGTTTCATGCATGAATATGGGTTTTTCTTGTTCTCTTTTCAATGTTGAAATAATTCCCGAAGACCCAAGTTAATTTTTTTTGTTTCTGGTTGCTCATAATGATCTTTCTTTTAGTTTTATTGGTTCTAACTATGGTGATTTATTTGATTCACATGTAGAAATTTGAACATTTCTTGAGTGGAATTTATAAAAGGGAATTCTGGGATGATACAAATCAATCTGATAATGATTTTAATGATGATGACTATCATTTGTCTGAGTTTGATGATGATTTTAATGATACAGTAGTTGAAACACATACTAGAAAGAAAAGGGAAGACCTAAGAAAACAGCAAACAAGTTGCCATCATCCACTAGTATTCTAATACCTGAAGTTAATGACAAATATGACTCTGATTCCCTCATCGGAAGTACTAAATGATGTCAAGTCTGATAGAGAAAATAAGGAGGAGGATGAGGTGATATATACAGAGTATGAGGAAGAAAAGGATAAGTATAATCCAAGGTTGGAACTTGGAATAAAATTTAGAAGTCTTGGGCAGTTTAAAGAAGCCTGAAGGAATTGGGGTATTAAGAATAAGTGCCAACTTTATTTTCCTACAAATGACCAGACGAGTGTGATATGTGCTTGTAAATTAGATGGCTGTCCATTTAGGGTGTATGCTAGTGTTTTGAGTAATGTGGATCCAACAACTCAAATAAAATCCATTGATATGGCACATGCTGATGGGTATGTTTTTCAGAATTTTAATATGGATGCTCAATGAATTGCTAAGAGGTATTTTGGTACTTTTTGGGCTGGTCTTGCATGGAGTTTGAGTGGCATCATAAAGAGGGTAACTGATGATTATAGTTATACCATAAGTAAGACTTTGGAGGGACAAACAGTTAGCTTTGAAATGGATATATGGAGAAGAGGGTGCTCAATATGCAAGGCTCTTATCTTATACAGCCGAGCTATTAAAATATAGTCCTGGCTCAAGTGTCACTATTTGGAGAGATGAAGGGAGATTTTTGGGATTCTATGTATGTCTTAGTGCACTTAAAGTTGCTTTTAAATCAGGTTGTATGCCACTAATTAGTTTAGATGGTTGTTGGCTGAAAGAAAATTATGGTAAAAACTTGTTGTGTGTTGTTGCTATAGACCCAATAGCTTATGCAGTCATAGCTGAAAATGAAAGTAGGGAAAGTGATGGACTCCTGTATAAAATCCCGATCTGGTGCGAGCTTCCGGCAACGGTGACGGTGATACAATCGAGGGAGAAAGAAGAGAGAGGCGGAAAACTGGTGGGTATCGAAAAAGGTCTTTACCCGTTAGTTTTTAAGGGGATCCACTTAGAGAAGAGTGAAGTGTCAGCGGCTGTTAGGGACAGGCACGTGGGTTCTATGATGGGAGGGGAGGCTTTTAAAGATAGGGAACATTTGCCAACCTCACGTGACTGTTGGTTTAATTCACAAAAGCCACAAAAGGAGAATTCGGGCCAAAAAGCCAAACTGGGCCCAAGACAGATTGATCAATCCTTTAATCTATGTTGTAAAGACCCAATCCATTCAGCCCACTCATTCCATAAGGTGTTATTAAATGACCCACTTCAAATAGAGATACAAGCCATCACCACAAAAGAAAACACAATAGCAGGGAACACTCTCAAAGACAGAAACAGAATTAGCAGTGAATTTGCAGAACCTCCAGAAGATTCTGAAGAAACAGATCATTCGACGATAACAACCACTACATCGGGCCTTGAGATAATCAAGGCAACGGAACAACAAGAAGCAGACATCCAAGAAAATATATGCATGCAAATGGAGGAGGGGAATATTCTGGGGGAATGGTCTATAGAAGAGGTTTTGCCCTTAAATTCTGTAACAACAGAAGAAGAGGATGACTCCGATTTTGATGCACCAATTTGGGTTCATCAAAACATTATCAGACTGAGCAAGGAATTCAGGGTGGAGTTTAATGGGTGTGAGAAGGAAGCCTTCCAATTATTTATGAAGATTGATGGCAAAAGGAGACAAGCAATGGAGCCCAATACCTCAATTGTGGAGGCAGTCACTCCTGTGAAGAAGAAAAGCAAAGAAGTTAGAAATTTAGACATAGGAAACAACTTTAAAAGTAATGGCACAAGTAGTAAGGGGGGTATTTAGCTGTAGATATTAAATGATGATCAAAATCATCTCTTGGAATGTTAGGGGGCTTAATAGTCATAGAAAGAGGGAGGTGATAAAAATATGATTGGCAGCTGGAAGGCAAATATCTATTGTTTTCAAGAAACCAAAATAGAAGGGGAGATAAAAGAGATCGTTAGAGATTTATGGGCTAATAGGTGGGTAAAGTTTGCTCAACTAGAAGCTAGTGGCACTAGAGGTGGCATTCTCATAATGTGGGACATCAGGATATGGGAAGGGGAGGTTAGCAGTATAGGGTTTTTTTCCATAACAATCAAATTCAGTGGAAAGACACAAGAGTACATCTGGCACTTGTCCAGCATTTATGCTCCTAATGATAGAAGGGAAAGAGAAGATGTATGGTGGGAGATAGGAGCTGCCAGAGGTCTATTCAATGGGCCTTGGGTGGTATGTGGGGATTTCAACACAGTAAGATATCCATTAGAGAAGAAGAACTACATCAGATTCACTAGATCAATGCTAGATTTTTCAGAATTCATCAATGATATGGAATTAGTTGATCTACAACTGCTGGGAGGGAGATTCACATGGAAGAAAGGGGTTGAACACAATACTGCAACTAGACTAGATAGTTTTCTAGTATCAGAAGAATGGGATATATGGTTTAGTAGAATCAACCAGTCAATCCTTCCTAGAGTTACCTCAGACCACTCTCCTCTATTACTCCAAAGTGGGAATTGGGAACCTGTTAAGTCATACTTCAAGTTTGAAAACTGGTGGTTGTTGACAGAAGGTTTTAATGAAAAAATTAAAAGCTGGTGGGAGTCCTTCTGTGAAGGTAGTCCTGATTTTATCCTCGCCTACAAGCTGAAAGCTTTGAAGGGGAAAAACTTATTGCTAAGGATTCTGAATGAAGAAGAAAAACTTAAAAAAGCCACCTTGTTGATAGAGTTTGAGGAAATTGCTAGGAAGGAAGAGATAGCACAGAGACAAAGATCCAAAGCAGTTTGGTTGAAGGAAGGGGATAGAAACACCAAGTTCTTTCATAGAATTGCCAATTCACACAAGAGATATAATAACATTGACAAGCTACTAATGGATGGTGAAACAGTGGAGAATCCATCAGAAATCAAAAGAGAGATACTGGCCTACTACCAACACCTGTACACAGAGACTGAGGAGTGGAGACCTCAGTGCAGTCTAAGGGACTGCCCTTCCATCAACACACAAGAGAATCAGATGCTACTAAGCCCAATTGATCCTCAAGAAGTATGGGAGAGTGTTAAAGCATGTGCAGGGGATAAAGCTCCAGGTTCAGATGGCTATACCATGGCCTTCTACATACAATGCTGGGATGTGATAGGGGCAGATGTGGTTGCTGCAGTCCAACACTTCCATGAAAATGAGACTTTTGAAAAGAGTTCTAATGCCAACTTTGGTGGCCTTGATTCCAAAGAAAGTTGGAGCCAAAGAACTGAAAGATTTCAGACCCATTAACCTAATAGGGAGCTTCTACAAAATTATTTCAAAGATAATGGCAGAAAGACTCAAAAAAGTCATTGACAAATTGGTGGACAATCAACAGATGGCCTTTATCAAAGGAAGGCAAATCATGGATGCTGTGTTGATTGCAAATGAGTGTGTTGATGCTAGATTGAAGACCAAAGAACCAGGCATATTGTGCAAGTTAGATATAGAAAAGGCCTATGATCATTTGAACTGGGAGTTCCTGTTGGGAATTATGCTGAAGATGGGTTTTGATGTGAGATGGATCAAATGGATCAAGGCTTGCATAAGCACTGTCAAATTCTCAGTTTTGATAAATGGGTCACCGGTTGGATTCTTTTCTTCACAGAGAGGTCTGAGGCAGGGGGACCCTTTATCCCCCTTCTTATTCATCCTGGCAATGGAAGGTCTAAACAGTATGCTCAAGTCTGCCAAAGCTAACAGTTGGATTAAGGGTTTCAGGGTGAATTCTAGAACCCCAGGTTCTATGGATGTGTCCCATCTGCAGTATGCAGATGATACTCTAGTATTTTGTGATGCTGATAGAGACCAATTGTTATACTTGAGAGTGATATTCATCCTATTTGAAGCTGTTTCTGGATTACATATTAATTGGAACAAGAGCTTCATCTATCCAGTTAATGTTGTAAAGGAGATACACAGCCTGGTGAATATTCTGGGTGGAAAGGTAGGAGCTCTACCAACGGTCTACCTGGGAATGCCCCTTGGAGCAAAAAACAAGTCTAAGGGAATCTGGAATGGTGTTATTGAGAAGTGTGAAAGGAAAAGTCAGTACTTATCATTGGGAGGGAGAATTACACTAATCAACAGTGTTTTGGATGCTATGCCGACTTATATGATGTCACTTTTCCCTATGCCTGTAAATGTAGCAAAAAGACTTGACACATTGAGAAGAAATTTTCTATGGCAAGGTGCCAGTGAGAAGAGCAAGTTTCACCTAGTCAGATGGGATATTCTCACAACAAGCAAGAAAGATGGGGGTATGGGGATTAGGAATTTGAAGATCTAAAATCAGAGCCTGATGATGAAGTGGCTTTGGAGATTGACCACAACAGAGCAATCCATGTGGAAAAATGTGATAGAAGGAAGGTATGGGAAAGAAGGCAGTTGGACAACCAAAGAAGTGAACACTTCTTATGGGGTTAGTTTATGGAGATCTATCAGAATCATTGGCCAAAGTTCTACAATAAGTCTAGTCTTAAAGGAGGCAATGGAATGAAGATCTCTTTTTGGGAGGACAAATGGTTAGGACAAAGAACCCTGAAGCAGTTATTCCCAGACATCTACAACCTCAATCAACAACAAGCTTCACATGTTGGAGAATTATGGACAGGCCAAGGGTGGAATCTCACCTTCAGAAGACTCCTACATGACTGGCAAATTCAAAGGGTGACAGAATCAGTGTTGAAAAGTGACCGCTTCTTCGCTTTAAGCGAGAAGCGAGGCTATGGGCGCTTCTACCAGTAGAAGCGACTCATGTAGATAAAAGCGCTCGCTTCTCTGTGAAAAGCAAGAAGCGAGAGAAGCGGGGAAAAGAGAAGCAGTACTGACACAAGAGAGAGGTTATGGTGTCCAGATGCCACCTATGTGAAGCTCAGGAAGAGACCGTCAACCATCTCTTTTTGCACTGTTGTGTCACTGATCAACTGTGGAAGATTTTTATCAACCTGAGGGGGGGGGATCCGTTGGGTAATGCCAAGGAGAATTAAGGAAGTCCTAGCAAGCTGGAAAAGAGATGGGGAACACTCCAGTCAGAAGGAGAGATGGAAGATTATCCCGGCGTGCATATGGTGGACAATATGGAAAGAAAGGAATCAGAGATGTTTCGAGGACAATCATAGTTCAATTCAAAAACTGAAGATGAGTTGTCTGTTGCTTTTTTATTTTTGGTGTAAACAGGAATGTCTAGAAGAGAATGAGTTAATTTTTGATGTTTTAGACCAATTGTGAGTCATATAGCATTTTAGGTCTCTCTTCTGGACTTCCCAGTGTAATTATCAGAAGGTTTCACTGCTTAGTGTAACCATTTACATATTCAATACAAATATATTACCATTTCAAAAAAAAAGTAGAGAAACTTGGAGTTAGTTTCTTGCTAATCTTGGCCAGGATTCGGAGATCAATAACAACCATCACATTGCTTTTATGTCAGATAGACAAAAAGTCAGTCTTTGATTACTTGTTTTTCCTAATGTTTGTATAATTTAATTAATTATTTGAGTTCACGTGTATAACAAATTGTTATTGTTATTTTTTTATAGGACTTGTGAGTATCTTAGGAAACAATGAGAGGGTGGAGGATTTTGTAGTGCCTATTATCATGTTGCGACCTTTAAGAATGTATATTCACACTTTATCAAACCCACTAACCCCGAGTCTCATTGGCCAGAAGTTGTTAATGGTGGTATAGTAATTCCACCTAAAGTGGTCAAGAAAAAAAGGGGAAGATCTGCTAAATCTAGGAGGAAGGAAGCTGAAGATATGGAACTAAAAAGACAAGCACAAAAAGAAAGCACGGCAGCTAGAAAATTGTCTAAAAAGGGCAACATTTCCATAACTTGTTAAATCTGCAAAGAAAGTTGGTCATAATGCCAGAGGGCATTCTAAGTTTGTCCAAAAACTCATATGTCAATTCAAAAAGAAACAGCCACGATTCCAACTCATGAAGAAGATGATGATTTTTTGGGGATATTCAAATTTGTATCACTCTGAAATGTGGTGTAATTCTGGTACTAATGAAGATGGAGGACTGAACTTTAACTTGGCAAATCAGTCTACTATTACTGAGGTTTGTTAGTTTTGTTGTGGCTAATTTAGTTGAATTTTAAGTGAGTTTCAATTAAATTTTGGTATTTCAGGTGGCTGCTATGTGTATTGGTTCTGTTGCTGAACTTGGAGCTGCTGAACTTGAAATTGTTGTGTGTGTTGAAGTTTCTGAAACTGATATTTGTGATGAAGTTTCTGAAGCTGCTGTTGTTGGTGTTTCTAAGAGAGGCAGGAGTGTGAAGAAAAAAATTATGACTATGTTACTGTCGTGATTAAAAAGAAGTCTAGGGTCTCTAGGAAGTAGAAAATTATAAAGGAGTATTTTTGTGTTTTTGTATTAAATATACAGCTTGAATGGCACAGAATGTGCGTTTTGTATTTCCAACTATGCGAACTGTTTATGTTGGCTTATTAAGCAGTATTTTTTTGGGTTGGTCGTGCTTAATAGCCAACATTTTGACATATATTAGAATGCATTGTTATGAAATGTTTTCACTTTATTTAGTCCCTTTTTTATTCTGCAGTTTAAGGTATCTCATTTTTGCATTTTAAATAGTTTCATTGAATGAATTGAAAATTTTCTTAAGTTGTACTTAAAATGGGTCAAAGCATAGGTAAATCACGACAGGTGCAGGGTATGGAGAAAAATGAGCTCCATTCGGGGAACTGGGTCAAGTATTTTATGGGTCAAGACATGAGTTAACACTATATATAACTTGCTTAATCAATATAAAACACTAATTAAGGTTGCCACGTCACTTTTCTGGTGGGAACTTTGTCAAATTCGGCCAAAATGATTTTTGTGATAACCGGAGCAAAATTAAATGATTTTTGTGTTACAAAAGAAAGAACAGTGAGTTTTGTGTAATGAAGCTAAAAGTTGGATGACCAACAATAAAATTTACTTAATACTTTGAGAAGAGCATCAATGCATCTTATATAGCTCTTATTCTTAAGAAGGATGGGGCCAGAGAATTGAGAGATTTTAAACCTATCAGTTTGATTGGCTCTATTTACAAAATAGTCTCTAAGGTGCTAACTGAGACTAAAAATAATGATCTTCAAACTGGTGGATAGATTTAAAAAATGGTCTTCGTAAGATAGAGAATAGATGCAGCCTCAGTAGCAAATGAATGTATTGACTAATGATGAAGACACCTAAAATTTTATGTAAACTTTATATATAAAAGGATTATGATTATGTTTGAAAGGAGGATTTCTTCTCAAGTTGCTGAGAGATATGGACTTTGATGGAAAATGGAACAACAATGGATCGCTGAATCAAGGTGGCAAGCAGTGTAGGCAGTAGCCTTGAAATAAGCAGATGATATATTGATTTTTTATGATGCAAAAGAGGAGCAATTAAGACATTTCAGAGTAATCCCATCCCAACTCCATGCAAAATTGGAGGACAAAGGTTGGCACAAGTTGTTGGTTGTACAAAGAGGGCTCTACAACGTATTTGGAGATGTCACTGGGATACAAAGATAAATTTCTTGAAATTTGGAGTGAGTGGTGTATTAGAGAGTTGTGAGAAAAGAAAAAAGCCAATACCTATTAATAGGGGTAGAGCGACACAGGATAATAGTGTTTTAGATGTACTTCCCTCCTTTTTTTTCTATTCACGCTAACTAGAAAAATGGGTCGATAACTTTATTTGTTAACACAATAAAGAGAAAGAAAGTTTTCATCCAAATCCGACGGTGTTGGTATTGTTGAAAATGTACGTACCTTCAAGCCAACGTAGAGATGTGGCAAGTAAATCTTTTCTTTACATTCATGATTATAATATTTTCGTTTATATAATTTGAAAAAGATGATGAAATCCTTGGAGGTTATGCTAGTTACCATACCAATGAAACATCGATACCTCAGAAGCCTTGATCTTAAAACATTGGTTAGACTTGCACATTTTATGCATGCTCAATGGAGAGGGTGATTGATCTCATAACCACTTGTGTATGTGACACAAATACAAGAATGTGGGTGCTCATTAGAGAATAAGTTCACAAGTTTAATACATGTTCTACGTACTAGCTTGTCATACTAATTACTCACCATACTATGCATCAACATATGCATTGATTCACCTCAGGCACATTAACAAGGCGTTTAGCAAGCACGAAGGTGTATATTGATGGAACTTTAGAAGACAACTTAAAGAAGAATAGAATGCAATTGTGCTCAAGGTTCTATCTATGTGGAATGGAGTCTAAAAGTGGCAGCCATCTTTTTATACATTGTAAACTGACTGGAGTGCTTTGGCAACTATTTCTAAGCATGAATATCATGGATCATACCCAAGTTTACAGGGGAGCTACTTGCCTGCTGCACTGAAGATCATACCAGACTATATACAAGCAAAGACACTTTACATGTTTTTGAAGGGACCAGATACAGCAAATCAAGATCAACTACCTGTCTTTTTCACTTTTTGGTGTAAGCAAGATTTTATACAGGATGTGCTCCGCATTAAGCTATAGATCAAGTAGTTGCTGCATGTGCTCCGCTCTGTTTTAGCTCAAGCAAGTAGAAGAAGATCCATTTTGGGAACAAGGCTACTCGATTCTGGTATTCATCATCTTTCAAAAGATGTGATTTGTTGCAATCTCCTTAATATAACTTGTAAAAGAGGGTATTGAATAACTCAACTGCCTGTGGCCGAACCAAAACTTTATGCACCAACTACGACGTTCCTTGGAACAAGTGATACACGATCCAGGTAAGCGTTAGAGAGACAAACCAAAAACCGATGACAAGCCAAAGCTGATGCTTTGATAAAAATCAGAAATGAAGAGCAGAAGAACCTCATCATCAGTATTGGACTTTTTCTTGCAGAACCTAAGACCTTGGAGAGAATCAGTTTAAGCCGCCGATCCCTGAGGGTTGACTTGTAATCATAGTCTGGTGAGAACACTGCCGAAGACGATCCCAGCTTTACAGTGGTTGCACCCGTTAGCTGCACTTGGGAGCTAATTACGTTAATTCCAACTGTTTCAAATATCCACTGGGACAATATATCAGCAGCAATTCTGCAAAGATGTTGACGAAAGAATTCTGCCTCCCTGGAAATAAATGCTCTAACTAATGAAGCTCCATCCTACAACAAAAATGGATATCAAGTTGCAAACCAAATGTAGATATCGATCAGTTTTTCCATTTGTAAATTATAGAATAAGGCCAACATAATTTTTCACCTTCAAATGTTCGCGGAAAACATTTTTCTAAAGACACCAAACACATATAATGAGAAGGAATTTTCCACTGAACTTCAAATTTACATTTCTGAATTTACATACTTAATAAACCACACGACTCGATGCAAGAATCAACTTCCAACCACCAACCACCCTGCCTCGGTATCCCATTTAAGGCCAACAGTTTGCCAAGCTTTGATCATATTATACTAAAAGTAGGAAGCTATATTCAAAGTTAGTTTACAATAATACCCTTTTAAAATTGGAGTTACCATTTTATCCTTGGAAATAACCCCCTTTTCAATTAAATAATTCTTTTTTGTGTTACATAATTCATATTTATTAGATTAAAAACGAACAGGTGAATTAGAAATGAAGTAGTAATACTTTAATGCTTCATACTAATGCAATGAATCCAATGAGAGTTAAGGGCATTTGATTTTCCTTCATTGCATTTCTCTTTTACCAAAGACGTTTTTCATCATTTACCATGGAAAATATTTACATTATGTTTGTTTACTTGGGTTCTTTTTGCAAGTTTTGACTCACATTCTAGCGTTTGATGTATTCTTTTTTGTTACTAAGTTATTTGTGTTGTTGGAATTGTAATTTTTTTTATTGTCTACTGTACGTGTATCGTCGTTATTTTATATGCAGCGCTAAAATCAAGTAATGTTGTAAATCCTATCCCTACCTTCTATTATCGTTACAGTTGAAATTCTTGCTCAAAATTCCTTCCATTCTGTTATGAAGAAAAAAAAGGAAGAAACCTAAGTAGAAAAGAGGAAGAGTAGATGAATGATGTTGGAGAGCAATGAATAAGGTATTAATATAAGCGACGAGGAGGATTTTCCACCACCACAGTCCTAAAGCTTAATTTTCACAGAAGGTAGTGCAAAGAAAGACAAACATTAATCCATCCGTTTTCAAGGTAATCAATAATTCTTTAATTTATGCATTGACAATTATACAATATAATACCATAGCTTATGCACTAGATTTTTGTTTGCGTTATAGAAAATTGAAATCAACAATTTTATAGCATTCATATGTACTTTGAATCTTGATGAGTACAAGTCTCTTCTTGGCATGAAAAAAATAAAAAATAAAACAGTTTATTATACGGTTACTATTTGTAATTTGGGATTTAATGAAATTAGTTTTGGTTCCTTCTTTTCTTAAAATATTTTGTAACTCATTATTTTTTTTTTTGAATATTCTGCTTTGAGAATTAGTGAAATGCATGACCAACTGTAAGACAATCGTTATTTTTCCACTTATAAAATGACACAAAAATAGCTTTTTCCCTTTTCTTATTTTAAATCTTTTATAACTAATATTCTCTTATTTTGAATCTTATGTAAGTACTTTATAATTTTTATTCCTTAACTTGTGTGTCATTTTATTTAATATAATGTTGCAATTACTCAATAAAATAAGCATCTCATAAAACTATGTTTAGACTATACATAAATTAAAATTTTCAACTTTAAATGTGCTTATAAACAAATATTCAGTTACAAACAACATATGTATTTCTTAAATTCTGCTAAAAGAAACTTTTGAGATAATATGAAAATTAAAATAATATTATATAAAAAAGGTTCACTTTTACTTTTAAAATGAAGAAAAATAGCAGTAATAAAAAAGAAAAACGTATTGTGCACGAGCTTGTAGTTTAGACACTCCTGCAAATTTTTGTCCATCTAGAGAAATAATAATGCTTTGTTTCAAAGTTTCAATTTTAGCTAAAAAATACAACTATTTATACTTATATGTGTTTAGAAGAGAATACAAGAGTTTGGACTCCCAATCATAATATCCTCTTCTCAATTTTATAGTTCTTTTTATTTGCTAGAAAGTTTTAAATTTGAATTATTCAGAAATATACAATATATTTTTTATGCTTGTATATTAAGTACCCTGATTAATAATATGTAGTATATCTTTGTATATTGTTAGATTATTCTTACTTTTATAATTACAAAGCTTAAGAAGGTGTAATGTTTATAAGAATGGATTAGAGTTTATTCTTTTAATAAGTTGGCTTAATAGAATCAGCAATCATCATTTTCTTTTACTACTTCTTTTTCTTTAACTATTATTCTCCATGTCTCAAATAATATTTTTAGCAAGTAAATTAATGTTTTTCTTTAAAGGAAATTATTTAATTGTGGTACAACGCGCAACGCGCGTGCAGAGAAACTAGTTCTTTTAAAAGCAAAGGGTTGTCATCTTTAAGGTAACAGTAAAAGAATATCAGGTCAAGGCAATATATCAGGCAAAGGCACTCACTGCTGTCATCAGCAATCTTCTCAGAACAATACCATCTTTAGATGGTAGTATTCTCAACACCAAGTCTGCAACATCAAATACACCAGCAGCTCTATCAGAAGAATAAGCAAGAGATGCTTGAGCATTTGGTGCCACGATAGAGTTCAAATAAGCAAGAGATGCTTGAGGATTTGGTGCCATAGTAGCGTTTAGCCCTTTCCTGGAAAGAGTTAGCAGTCAACATCCACAAGGTACTAGGAGAAAAAGCTTCTAATAACCGTCACATCTGAAAGAGAAGCTAAAAGGTGCACCATATGCAGTAGCCAACTGGCCCATCAAGTCTATTCCTTCAGATTCTTAGTTGCATAGAGAATGCATAATATTTGAAACAGAATGCTGTCAGGAAATATGCATTACTCCTAATATTGCTTTAAGAGATGTAAAAGTTCACAGAAACTAATTTGCAAATAGTCCATCACATTCCTCAGGCTTCTTAAAAAGATTGCCAATACCATAGCTGACATTCCCCATCAGAGGAAAAAAGGAGAAAACCGAAATGATTCATTTCCTGTCCTGCCCTCCTTATTCTCCTGCTACAAATTTTCACCACTCAAACACATAATACATCTCTCAAGTCTCAAGCACACAAAGTGCCTTTCACCACTGGATACATGAAAAAACAGTTTAGATCCTTTCAAGAAGCAGCCAAGGAAGAAACAGAAACCAAGCACTGTAATTTCATGTAAAGCAAGATATGAAAAACTCAGAAAGAAAATTAGAAAGATATATTGAAGGTCAGGTAGCAAGACAAGCAGTTTGGGACTCCTGTATCTATTGAAAATTACGCCTTTCTTCCTTTTTGCGAAAGTATAGAGGCTAAGCAACAGATACAATAGATTAATCTAGCAGAAGACGATGTCAAGGAAGAAGCATAAAGAATACACTAAGAAACGACACAAGCATTCATTTAAAATTTACTGATCGGAAAACCCAAAAAAAAAAAGGTATAATGAAAAAAGGACTATGTCATGGTACCTAGTCGCTGCCACTCTTAGGAAAAGAGCTAGCTTCTGCCATTGAAATTCTTTCTTTCTGTTTAATACCACCTGAATAGGAAACAGAAACATAACATTGAAGAAAAAGGTGATACAAAAGTCTAAAAGTCATCTTTTTGTTAACAGTATCAATAAATAAGCAATTTTGTATAACAGAACAAGGAGAAGATTTTTAAAGGTAAAGTCAGCATGAGGAGGCTGCATCAAGTGAGGTGCAACAAGGACGAGGATGGCAGAGTTCTAATGGATGAGGCTCAGATTCAGCAGAGATGGCAAACTTACTTTCACAAACTTCTGAATGAGGAGGGGGACAGAGACATTGTGTTGGGTGATTTGGAGCACTCCGAAAGCCACCATGATTTTGGGTATTGTAGGCGTATTAAGGCCGAGGAGGTCGTGGGGGCTATGCGAAAGATGAGGAGGGGCAAAGCGACCGGGCCAGATGAAATTCCGGTTAAGTTTTGGAGGTATGTGGGTAGAGAGGGCGTAGAGTGGTTGACGGGATTGTTTAATGTTATTTTTAGAACGAAGAAGATGCCAGAGGAATGGAGATGGAGTACGATGATTCCGTTGTACAAGAACAAAGGTGATATCCAGAATTGCAACAACTATAGGGGTATTAAGTTGCTTAATCATGCTATGAAAGTGTGGGAGAGGGTGGTGGAAGTGAGGGTGAGGAGGTCGATGTCTATATCAAAGAACCAATTCGGGTTCATGCCTGGCCGTTCAACTACGGAAGCTATCCATCAGGAGGTTGGTGGAACAGTACAGGAATAAGAAGAAGGATTCATGCATGGTGTTTATTGACCTATAGAAAGCGTACGACAAGGTCCAGAAAGAGGTTCTTTGGAGGTGTTTGGAGGCTAAAGGTGTTCTGGTAGCATACATTAGGGTGATTAAGGAGATGTATGATGGAGCTAAGACTCGGGTCAGGGCAGTGGGAGGTGACTCGGAGCATTTTCCGGTGGTTATAGGGTTGCACCAAGGATCAACGCTCAGTCCTTTCCTGTTTGCCTTGGCGATGGACACTCTGACACACCATATTCAGGGAGAGGTGCCATGGTGTATGTTATTTGCTGATAATATAGTCCTAATTGATGAGACGCGAGCCGGTGTCGGCGAGAGGCTGGAGATTTGGAGACAAACCATGGAGTCTAAAGGTTTCAAGTTGAGCAGGACTAAGACAAAATACTTAGAGTGCTATTCTTAGAGTGCAAGTTCAGTGACGTGACGGGGGAAGCGGACAGTGACGTGAGGCTTGATTCAAAAGTCATCCCCAAGAAAGGGAGTTTTAAGTATCTTGGGTCTATTATCCGGGGGAACGGGGAGATTGACGAGCATGTCACACACCGTATAGGGGCGGGATGGATAAAATGGAGGTTAGCATCTGGCGTCTTGTGTGACAAAAAGGTGTCACCAGAACTTAAAGGCAAGTTTTGTAGAGCGGTGGTTAGACCGGCTATGTTGTATGGGGCATACTATGTTGGATAAGATTAGGAATTAGGATATTCGGGCTAAGATGGGGGTGGCGCCCATAGATGACAAAATGAGGGAAGCGAGGCTTAGATGGTTCGGGCACGTGCGGAGGAGAAGCCTTGACGGCCCGGTTAGAAAATGCGAGCGATTGGCTTTGTTAGGTATGAGAAGAGGTAGAGGGCAGCCCAGTGTTGTCAAAGGCGCGCTTAAAGCACGCTTAAGCCCTGAAGCAAGGCTCAAAACACGTTGAGCGCTTCGCCTCGCTTTGTGGGCGCATCAAAGCTCTAACACATACTTTCCTTGCCAATGAGTGTAATTCTGAAAAGGAGACCTTAAACAATTGATATTTCACTTTATCATGATTTGTTTTTTCAATTTCTTTGTCCATATATTTGTTATTCATGCTTGTAATGATTGGTCTTGGACTACTATGCATATTTTTACTTTTTCTTCCGTTGCATCTTTTTTCATTAAAGCGCACGCTTTATTTGCGCTTAAAGCCCCTACGGACCTTAGAGCTTTTTTGTGCTTTTTGCCTTTGATAACACTGGGGCAGCCTAAGAAATATTGGGGAGAGGTGATCATGCAGGACATGACGCGACTCCAGCTCACCGAGGACATGACTTTAGATAGGAAGGCTTGGAGGGCGAGCATTAGGGTCGTAAGTTAGTAGGCAATTGAGCGTTTTTCTTCCCTGTTGAGGGTGTTAAGCTAGTTTGTAGTGTCTTGCTTTAGATTGTTAGTGGTACTTGTTGTGTTTGTATTGTTTTCTGCTCCGATTGCCTAGCACCTATCCATTATTCTGATTATTGATATTGCTTTTTCCATTTTTTTTTTCTTAGGTTACTGGCACTGTCTTCTTGACGTATGTGGTTGTTATTGTCCCATTGCCTCTTTTTCATCTCCTTGTGCCGAGGGTCTTTCGGAAACAGCCTCTCTACCCTCCAAGGTAAGGGTAAGGTCTGCGTACACACTACCCTCCCAAGACCCAACACGTGGGATTATACTGGGTTGTTGTTGTTGTCGTAAAGTCAACATGAGGAGGGTTCCAAAAGAAAAATCAAGAAAGAGTGTGTATAAGGTGAAGGTACCCTTCGATCCACTTACTGTAAAAGATATTGACTATCATGCCTGAGTTTTTCTAAAGTATATTTTTCCCCAATGAGATGTGAGATTATTAAGTCAAAACATAATTTCCTCCACAAGCCAACTACCAGATAAAACAGTAAACGGAATAAACTCAGTGAACAACATTTTAAATATGATGTTTACTATGTCAAGGGACAACCATTAAGGTCAATCACAGTATGACTAGAGAAGGAATGTATAAGGCGGTGAAGTACCGAATGCAGAATTTTTCTCGTAGCAGCAGAATTATCAGAGAGAAGCTTCCGAACAACATATGGAAATGCAGCTTCAAAAGTTTTGAAACTTGGATCTCCAGCCACCGCCAATCCTGAGAAGATGAGTGGATGTTACAGCTATACAGTTATATTGGAACACAATAAGTGTAATGTTAAAAATTCAATCCCGCAAGGAACCTGCTCTAAGAGCTATTTTCGAGATAAGACAAAGAACTGGTTGTACCTTCAAAACACACGCACATTCAGATTGGAAGAGGGAGCAAAATCATTAATGGTGAATTTTTGCATTTTGATTTTTGATAGGCAAAGGTTCACTTCATAAATGTTCACACACCAAGGATAGCAACCATGTTATACATGACATCTACAGCATTTCTTCTCTATACAATGCTACAATTGCTGAATTTTTTGATACCCATGAATGGTATTTTTTCCTAAAAAGAAACTCTTCTTAAGTGGACTGGGAAATCAATAGAACTTTCTCTCTTTTGATCTTCTCAGCTCTACTGTGTTGGACCAGCACAAGGATAATACTATTAAATGGAAAGGTCACCCAGATGGGATTTTCTCTGTTAGGTCTTGCTATAGATTATTGACTTCTTGCAACACTAACTCTTGGCTTTGGAGGATGACTTGGTAAAACAAAGCACCTTTGAAGTTTTCATACATTTCTTGGCTAGTGACCAAGGATGTAAGATCACTTCATGTGAAAAGTACCCTGAAGAGGTATGTCATCCCTTTTTCTTTTCTTTTTTTCCTTTTTGGAGCATGTTCACTGCAATCTTTGTCATGAAATGGACAATACCACACTAGGATCGTTTACACAGTTGAAAAAGAGTTGGACTCAACAAGATTTAGAATACCATACCTTCGGTCATTTGGTGGACAATTTGGACAGAAAGAAACAACATTTTTTCTTTTAAGGAAAACAGAGGAATATACAGAGCATGAAGCACAGATGTATTTTTTTGCTAGTTTTTTTGGTGCACAGAGCATTAGGGTGATTAAGGACATGTATGATGATGCTAAGACTCGGGTGAGGACTGTGGGTGGTGACTCGGACCATTTCCCTGTGGTGATGGGGTTGCACCAGGGATCGGCTCTTAGCCCATTTTTGTTTGTCTTGGCGATGAATGTACTGTCGCGCCACATCCAAGGGGAGGTGCCTTGGTGTGTGCTATTTGCCGATGATATAGTGTTAATTGACGAGACGCGTACCGGAGTTAACGCGAGGTTGGAGGTTTGGAGACAGACCTTGGAGTCTAAAGGTTTCAAACGGAGTAGAACCAAAACAGAATACTTGGAGTGCAAATTCAGTGAGACCCATGATGCAGACGTAGAGGTTAAGCTTGATGCTCAATTTATCCCAAGAGAGCGAGTTTTAAGTATCTCGGGTCTATTATCCAGGGCAACGGGGAGATTGACGAAGATGTCACACATCGCATCGGAGGGGGGTGGATGAAGTGGAGACTCGCTTTCGGTGTTCTATGTGATAGGAATGTGCCGTTAAGACTTAAGGGTAAGTTTTATCGAGTGGTGGTTCGACCCGCTATGCTGTATGGGGCTGAGTGTTGGCCAGTCAAGAACTCCCACGTGCAGAAGATGAGAGTAGCAGAGATGAGGATGTTGAGATGGATGTGTGGGTGTACCAGGCGAGACAGGATTAAGAATGAAGCTATCCGGGACAGAGTGGGAGTAGCCTCCGTAGAGGACAAGATGCGGGAGTCGAGGCTGAGATGGTTCGGACATGTTAGGAGAAGAAGCATTGATGCCCCTGTCAGGAGGTGTGAGAGGTTGGCCATGGAGAGTTTGAGAAGGGGTCGAGGTAGGCCTAAGAAGTACTGGGGATAAGTGATTAGGCAGGACATGGCGCTGCTTCAACTCACTGAGGACATGACACTTGATAGGAGGGTGTGGAGGTCGAGGATTAAGGTAGAAGGTTAGTAGGTAGTTTATAGTGTTCACCGATAGGCTTAGTAGCATGTATTTCCCTTCATCTTCGTAGATTTTATTACGGTATATGGTTTTGTTCGACTCACGTATTGTATTCCCTATTGCTATTATTGGATACTAAGTATCCTTTATTACGGTATGTGATTTTTATTGGTATTGTATTTTATTTTTTTTAATTTTTTAATTTTTTAATTTTTATTTTTTTTGCTTCCTTGCTTCCCTCTCCTTCTTCTTGCCCTTCCTGAGCCGAGGGTCTATTGGAAACAGCCTCTCTACCTGCATTAGGTAGGGGTAAGGTTTGCGTATAGACTACCCTCTCCAGACCCCACATGTTAGGATCAAACTGGGTTTGTTGTTGTTATTTTTTGGTGCAACCTAGTCTATAAATGACGTAGATTTCATGTTGGATATAATCAGGAAATTGCACAATATGTAGCTTTTATGCACTGTCTTACTTTTGCTCATATCATCTTCTCCAGGAAAAAAAAAAAAAAAGGCAACCACATTACACATCAGAATTACAACACAAGCTAAACATAGGTTCCATGGAATGATAGGAAATAAGGGGCTGCTGCAAGCTGTAGGCTTAGGTTGGGTTTAGGATTATTTTTAACCTTTTGTAGGTTGTTTTATTGCGATTCGGGTAGTATTTACATTAGCAGATTTTTCAACTTAAAATGGCAACATTTCAAAATGCTATGCAGGGATTACCTACTTACAGGGCATTTTTTGTCTTTAGATATGTTTATCTAGGTATTGTTGATTACACCAGTGTTGTGAAGAACGTGAAGCGAAGAAAAGCGACAACCCCCATTTTACGAGAAGCGAGAAGTGAAGCGCTCGCTTTTTTGAAGTGAAGCGGAATTTAAAAATTAAGAATAAAGGATATAAAAATTGGGCAGAGACCGAAAAAATTGGGCAAAATTTTTCTGAAAAAAATCCGCCAACATTTCGACGCTTTTTGGACGTTTAGAAAGAAAAAGAAAAAGAAAAAGAATGAAAATAAGAAGTGCAGAACATACTTGTTGAAGTCTTGAAGAAGTCCAGATTGTTTAGAAACCACGTTTTTAACAAAAATAGGGCTTTAGGTATTTTAAACAAAGAAGCGGACGCTTTTCTCGCTTCTTCTCGCTTCACCGCTTCTCGCTTTTTACAGAGAAGCGGTCGCTTTTCTTACCCGAGTCGCTTTTGATGCCTAAAGCGATGGACTATGCGTTGCGCTTCGCTTCGCTTCTCGCGTAAAGCGAGGAAGCAAGCGCTTTTTTAATCACTGAATTACACGCATGCTTACTCCATATCCAACCCCTCAAAAAAAAGACATTAACTTCCGTAAGTTATAATGGTACACTAGTGCAGAGTTCAATACTGGAAAACCAAGTAATGCATTAGTTATGCAATATTTTATGACTGAAATCAAACATTGCATTAGCTATATAAAGATTATAGTAGTAATACAGGGCTTTATGTTGCTATCTAGTTATGCTAAATTTTATGCCGAGATTTTTATCTCCTTGTGCAGCCAAACAAATGACCCATTTAACTAACACTCCCTTTGTTTCATATGGTTATCAGTTTTAGTCAAGATCAAATGAAGCATAGATCTTTTTGCTGTTTTGATTCTAACTAAATTCTTACCCTTACTTATCGAAAGAAAAAGGACAGTTGTAAGAAATATGAGCTTGGCATGCTTATCTACCTTCTAATGACGCAAGAGAGCGAAGCAGGAGGGTGAAGTATGGTGGCATGCGGAAATGATACTTGAATGCTACAGACACTATTTTACTCAAAACCTGCAAACACACATCATAATAATCAGCCATATAACAATATGAAGGTAAGAAGCAGAGGTGTACATAGTGCTTCCTCACTCTTATAACACTATTTGACTTTGATTATATTAAGCCTGTGCTGAAATCAAATGAAATGTCAGCGAATTCAGGAAGGAACAAATGACATTAACGTATACCTATGATCTTACAGAGCATACAAACAGCTGCATTTAAGTTATGACTCAAAACATTTGTAAAGAAAAGAATTCCACTGACTGTTACGGGGAAGGATGAGTTTTCTAATCACCAGCTATGAAAGCATTTCAGTACATAAGGATGTGCGACCAATAATCTCCACCATTGATATCTTAAAATGCCGCACACCACATTCGGTAGAAGGATTTGGTTCTAGATAAGGTCAGAAAAGAGTTACCCAGTACTTGTTATGATTTTTTTAAGCACTCTTGTTAAGGCCAAAATCAGGGTAAGTGCTTCTAAACCAAGGAAGAGGAAGCCATTAGTATCAAGGGATTGTCATATTAGATATTAGGTGGCATATTCTCTCGCATATAACCTTCTCTCATGTTTTTCCTGATCCCTTCTTCTTCCTTTCTTAGCACAAAAACGATCACTCTACTTCACTTCTCCCTGTCCTAGCCATCCTTAACAGAAATGAGGTTTCAGTTCCATAATGATCTATGGCACCCGCATATTTCGTGGTAACAAAAATGTATTACTCTGATATTTTTATCCTCTGATTTGTTTTGAATCACTAAGTTATTTTTTCTTTATCTTTTTACTGTTCATTTTGCTGAATTCGCATGCCTAATATAACCAATGGCTTTATCATAATTAAAAAACGATGTTTATAACTAATTTTTAATAGGTACATATTATTGATGTAAAAAAGAACAGCACTAAGAAAGTGATGTCATTACATCCAAAAAAGGAACGAAGAAAACAAAAGAAAGGAACCCCTCCACTGCCAATACAAAAGCTTCAATAAGCTGTAACAAAAGTTCATCACTAACCAATTCCATTTTACAGCAACAGGTTAGCACCATAATGCAATCAGATTTAACTTTAACAATAGAGCTCTCTTGTCCTCAAACATCTTCTATTTCTCTTTCCAAATAAACCGTACCGTATACAGGCAGGTATGGTATCCCAAGTCTTCTTCAGGTTCTTGGATAGCCCTTTTCTGTTTGAGGATTCCAGCATGAAAGAAGTTCAGCAGCTCTTTTTCCATAGCCCACTTTGATTCCAAAAGTTAAGGCACATCTGCCAAATCTGTGTAGATATAGAGCAATGTAGGAAAAGATGGTTAATTCTGCCTCTATTCCGCACATGTAGCATCTATTGACTAGCTGTATCCCTCTCCTTTGTAGATTGTCTTTAGTCAACCATGCTTCTTCCGTGACACATGACTTTTGTCGGTGCCTTATTTTTCAAAATTCTCATCCATGAGCCAAAGTAAGCTGATTAGCATCTTGTAGCATGAATTGACTGTGAGTGAACCATTGCCCTGCCCTCTCCAGATTAACTGGTCAGTATTGTTGTCAAAACCAGAAAATGAAGGTAAAAGATTGAAAATTTTGTAATATTTCTAACTTCCCAGTCATTAGGATTTCTTCTAGAGAGAATGTTCCAACTATTACCCTCCCTGCTTTGTGCTAAAGCATGTTTGGTATCTTAAGCTAGATCATAAAGCATAGGAAATAGATCTCTAAGAGGTGAATGTCCTAGCCAATTGCCGAGGCCATAAAGATACTTTTCTTCCATGGCCAACTCTGATTGCAGTAGTATGAGAAAAGGATAGCCAAAGAGCTCTAATGTTTTCCCAAACACTCACTCAATGAGGTGGGGACCCATCTTTTTTTTTTGACAATGTAACAAGTATGTTTGTATTAATCAATCTTCAGCACAAAGGTTGTGCTGGAAGCCAAAAAGAGTTTACAAAAACTTACAGAGCTCCCTAATCTAATCCTTGCTCATCTTACAAGGAGTCTAGGACCTGTAAAATTGACTCTAAGTCAACATTGTATTCTGTTTTACACCAAAAACAAAAAAGAAGAATACAACTCATCTTAATTTTCTGAATAGAACTAGTTGAATCCTCAAAGCATCTTGCGTTCCTCTCCTTCCATATTGTCCACCAAATAGTTGCAGGGACAATTTTCCATCTGTCTTTGTTGGAGGCAGTGCACTTCCCCCTTCATTCCAGCTTGACAATAGTTCAGATGTTCTTCCTGGCATTGACCATCTAATGCCTCTGAGGTTGACAAATAAGTCCCACAGCTGACTAGTCACTCTACAATGTAGAAACAAATGGCTGATTGTCTCTACCTCTTGGCCACATAAGTAACATCTCGAGCAGATTGGTATTCCCCTTCTTCTCAGGTTATCATGTGTTAGAACTGTTTCTCTAGCAACCAACCAGACAAAACATGCCACTTTGTATGGTATTTTGACCCTCCAGATGTGTTTCCAAGGCCATAGGTTGACTTGTCCACCATCTTGGTTTAGGTATTTGTAGGTTGCACTAACTGTGTACACCCCGCTGTTGTTTTGGCACCATCTAAGTGTGTCATCTCCCTCCTGTAGTCCATTACATAGCTCCAGAGTATTGAAAAAATCTGTAATTCGGGGCATCTTCCAATCATGTAAAGGTCTTCTAAAGGTGAGATTCCAAGCACCCTCTAAGATGGTGTATTGTGGCTCTGTGTTGTTGATTCAGGGCATAAATGTCAGGAAAAAGGTTCATAAGACAACCAATACCTAACCAGTTATCTTCCCAAAAGAAAGTTTTCCTTCCATCTCTTACTTTGAATTGAAGTTTGACAACTAAGGTTTGGCCACAAATTCCTTATCTCCATAAGCCGGTGCCATAAGCATTGTTAACCTGCTTAGTCATCCAGAATCGTTCTTTTCCGTACTTAGCCTTTATAACCTTGCTCCACAAAGCTTGATCCTCCCTTGTAAACCTCCAGAGCCATTTCATCAAAAGACTTTTGTTCTGTAGTTTCAAGTTCCTGACCCCATACCTCCCTTCTTTTTACTGAGGGTCAAAGTTTTCCATTTGACTAGGTGAAAACCCTTCTCTTTGTTTCCATGCCAGAGGAAGTTTCTTCTCAAGGTGTCCAGTCTTTTCTCTATATTGGCAGGTATAGGAAATAGGGACATCATATATGTGGGGAGGGCATCTAGCACAGAGTTAATGAGGAATTGAGGACCAATCTACCACCCAAAGAAATGTAGCCAGATTTCCATCGTGCTAGCTTTTTCTCACACTTTTCCAGAACTCCATCCCATATATCCTTGGATTTGCTTTTAGCACCCAAAGGCATCCCCAAGTAAGTGGTTGGGATAGAACCAATTTCACCTCCCAGAATACCTGCCAGCAGCTGGATATTAGAGATCTCATTTACCGGAAAAATCAGGCTTTTCCTCCGGTTGATATGTAGACCGGAGATGGCTTCGAAGATTATGAGGATCACTCTTAGATACTTTACTTGGGTCACATCAGTATCACAGAAAATGAGGGTATCATCTGCATATTGGAGGTGAGTAACCTCAAATCTGTCCATTTGTTTTTTTGAACATTGAAGCCTTTGATCCATCCATTGCCATGTGTTGTTCTTAACATATTGTTAAGCCCTTCCATAGCAAGAATGAACAGGAAAGGGATCTCCTTGTCTCAAGCCCCTTTCCGAGGGGATAAAGCCTTCAGGGGCTCCATTGATCAGGATGGAGAACTTGACGGTGCTTATACAGAATCTGATCCAGTTGACCCATTTCCTACCAAAGCCCATCTTCTGGAGAGTTCCTAGCAAAAATTCCCCGTTCACATGGTCAAATGCCTTTTCAATGTCTAATTTGCACATAATTCCCTTCTTCTTCTCCTTGAGTCTAGAGTCAATACATTCATTTGCAATCAGTACTGCATCTGTGATTTGTCTCCCTTTTATGAATGTCATTTGCTGAGAGTCTACCAATTTGTGCATCACCCTTTTCAATCTTTCAGTGAGTAACTAGGAGATCAGTTTATAGATGCTGCCTATGAGGCTGATAGGCCTAAAGTCCCTTAATTCCTTGGCACCACCCTTCTTAGGAATCAATGCCACATAGGTGGCATTGAAGCTCTTTTCAAAGAACTCCTGGGAGTGAAAGTTTTGAATAGTAGCCATGATGTCTGGTTTCACCACATCCCAGCATTTGATGAAGAAACCCATAGTGTATCCATCCGGTACCGGAGCTTTGTCTATTGCACAAGCTTTTAAGCATTCGAAAACTTCATTCTCCTCGAAACATTTTGCAATGTCTGTACTTCAGCTTCAGAAATAGAAGGGCAATTGTTCATATTGAAGGTTGGTCTCCAGATTCAGAGTATAGCTTCTGGTAGAAGTTGATGATCTCCTTTTTTATCACAGCTGGCTCCTCAATACTCTCCCCATTTACCTCCAATTTGCTGATGTTGTTGAATCTTTTATGTGCATTGGCAGTTCTTCGGAAGAACTTGGTGTTCCTATCTCCCTGTTTGAGCCATAGAGCCCTAGATCTTTGCCTCCAGGCAATTTCCTCCTTTGTAGCATATTCTTCAAATTCTATGGAAAGGTTTGTTCTCCTGGCCAGCTCCTCCTCATTAAGATTCCTCTGTTGTTGGATGGCATCCAACTCAGCTATTTGGTTCAGTATGATATTTTTCCCCCTCTCCAGGTTGCCATAGCTATTCAAGCTCCATTTTCTCAGTTTGCCTTTCAAGGCCTTTAGTTTGCAAGCGAGGATGTAATCCGATCTACCTTCAAAGATGAAGGATGACCACCAATTCTGGAGTCTGTCAGAGAAGCCTTCAGTCTCCAACCACCAGTTTTCAAATTTGAAGTAGGATTTGGTGTGAACCCAACTACCACTGTAACATAAAGGGAGTGTGATCAGAACAAACTCTAGGAAGAGTTTCTTGTTTGATGTTTTTGAAATACTCATTCCACTCCACTCCATTGATACCAGGATCCTGTCAATTTTTGAGGTGGTCTCCTGACTGTTCCCTCTAGCCAATGTATAGATGCCCCCTTCTAATGGAAGATCAACCAAATCCATGTCTTCAATGAAATTAGAAAACTCAGTCATGGATTTGGTTATTCTGTTACCATTCCTCTTCTCAGAGGGAAATCTGGTTGTGTTGAAATCGCCAGCAACTACCCAAGGTCCTGTGAACAAACCTCTTGAACCCCCTATTTCTCACCACACTTCCCTTCTTTCTTTGATGCAATTAGGAGCATAAACTCTTGTCATGTGCCAATTAAAGTCCTGAAAATGTGACTCGAATTTGCAAGTCAGTGAATAAGCACCAGTGGTTACTACCTCCCCCTTCCAAACATTACTATCCCATAAAATCAGAATACCACCTCTAGTGTCACTAGCCTCCAATTGCCCATATTTTATACCCCTGGCCTCCCAAATTTCTTTGACAATTCCTTCTATATCCCCTTCGATTTTCGTTTCTTGAAAGCAAAATACATCAGCTTTCTAGTTGAGTATCAAGCTTCTAATCACCCTTCTCTTATTCCTGCAATTCAGCCCCCTCACGTTCCATGAGATGATTTTCACATTCATTGATCAATTAATGAAATTTCTTTCCCCCTGTTCCTTGCCCCAGAACTTTTGAACTTCATGTCAAAAATCAGACCCTTTTAACTCCTGGCTGCCTTTCTTTTTGGGAGTCATCGTGTTTGCTGGTTCTATTTCTTGACTCTTAACTTGCCTGCATCTATCAATCTTCTTGAATAGCGTCAAGGCATCCTCTTCACATCCCTGGAAATCAACCCCGAATGGTTTGCTGAGTTTAATTACATTCTGATGAACCCATAAGGTTGCTTCCATCTCCCCCTCTAACTCGTCGCTTTGTGGTTGTATCTTCAGAGGTTCATCATCCTCAATTGCCCTGATTTCAGGTTCAATTTGTATTGCCACTTGCATGTCGTTACTGCCTCCCACCCCGTCACATAGAACTCCTTCGCCCTCAATATTGGTCATTGCATCTTCATAATTATCACCATCTTCATGATGTGTCTGTTGAACAGCTTCTTGTGTGGTTGAGAGAGGAAGAACTTTTTTATCGATCTTTTTTGTTTCCGAAGAGAAAGTGTCGTTATGGGGGGAGAGAGAAATTGCCTCAATTTCATCAAGTAGAGGGTCTGTAATATTCCATTGAGATGGGGGAGATTGGGCTGAAACTTGAAATTTGGCCTCTTCATTAAAAGAGGAGCCCAGGGACCTCTTCTGTATAGTGGGTAAAGAAGAAAGTGAGGACTTTTGGGGCCAGAAAATTTTGGGCCCGGTCAGCTGGCCCATCCACCCTATCAGATTTTAAAAATGGCACATTAAGATGCACCCACGTGACCTGCCCTTTCATCAAATCCCCTATACGCCTTTTGTACTTCTTGGTAGGGTTTCAATGACCATCGGTCATTACTCAGACTTCTTCTAACGACATCTTCTTCTCCAGTAGTCACCCTCGTCGGAGATTCACACCAGATCGGAATAGTGAATTCTATTCCTTTGTCAACAATCACCACATCCTTCGGTACTTTCTCCCCTTCACCTCTGATTTTGATCCTTGCCCATTTGAGATGATTCTTTAAGGAAGTTTCTTCCTCAGTTTCTAGCCATCCTTCACAGAGATCTCCGATGGCTTTGAAGATTTTCTCGGTCCAGAGGTGCACTGGGAGACCCATGGCTCTAATCCAAGTCCAATCCCTTTTTTGGCTAGTTGAGCAGCATCCGGTTGTCGGCGACCACCATTCCAGCCGTATTGTTGCTCGCTTCCACTTCCATTCCCCTTTGAGGATGTGTTCTGCCATGGAATTGAAAGAGAAAATTGTGTCCGGCCATCTGGTATACATCAACACCAAAAGCTTTTTTCCAAGTGTTCACTGACCATCGCCGGATGTCGGCAAGGGTTGGTTTTTCATCCAAGCTTTCATCAAAGCTTCCAACAATGCACCTGCTCAGCAGTCCCTCGTCTGTGTTAACCTCCTCATCGGAGATTAAGATTCTGTTGCTGGGGCCGTGTGTGACTTGAGCTTCATAGCACTCCCTAGTCTGCCATTTGCTGACTTTAACAGAGGAAGCATATGGAATTTTGGGGTCTGCCATCTTGGGAGCGTTTGTAATAAATGGTCTTTTGGTAGCATTAATGAAGTTCTTGACTTTGAATGCTATCTCATTCCATCCCCCATTAAATGTAACTTCTGGAATAATGGTCGCTGTTCTGTTGTCACCTTGGACAGAAACAATGCTGATAAATCTTCCAAACTTGTTGAATTTTCTGGAGCTATAAAACATAGAGTATTGCTCCTTTAGTTGCCATTTTCTAACGAGCGTGCCAGAATCTTTTGAGGCTTCTTGAAAGACAAAGCATAACCATTCCATAGTTTTCCCGCTGAAGGTTGATCTACGCATGAGATTACGGCTCCTTTCCACCCATTCGAACCATGTTTCTACTCTTGATTCAAGCTTAGTAATGTCATAAGATTTGAGCTCGGCTGTAAAATAAATCCTGTTCTCACCCATAATAAACTAAAAAAGTATTTAAGATTAATCACTGGAGGATGATTAAAAGTAAAGACTCTAAAAAAAGTCGTCGGAAAGACTAGATTACGCCGGAAAAGTGATGTTCTTTACTACCACGAAAGATGTGCCAGAGAGCATTTTGAGCATCCCATGACATTTTAGGTGGGGACCCATCTTTGAAACCCATTCATTCATTTGACATACTTCACAGTAACGACCTTTCACCGTGAAGTGTTGTCTTCATCATTAAATCTCCAACACCGTTTCATCATTGCATTGTTAGATTCTTGATACCCAAACCTCCTCCTTTTTGTGTGGTGACAGAGTTCTATTTGACTAAGTTAAAGGTTTTACAATCTCTATTCCGTTGCCAGAGGAAGTCTCTTCTCAAACTTGTCCATTCTCTTATCTACTTTAATAGGCATTGGAAAACAAAGACGTAATATATGCCAGCATTGCGTCCAATACACTAGTAACTAGAATCAAGCGTCCCCCAAGAGAAAAGTATTGTTTCTTCCAATTGCATAGTCTCTTTTCATATTTTTCAATCACATCTTGCCATATAGAATCAGCTTTGTGTTTTTCCCTTTTAAGGCAATCTTAGATATACTGTTGGGAGACTTTCTGCGTGACGGCAAAGAATAGCTGCCAGGTTGTGCAATTGTACTACTGAATTGACTGCATTTAGCCTGCTTTTTACCCAACTTGCATGATGCCCTGCAAATAGCCTCAAGACATTAAAAATCAATATCAGATACCTTAGTTGTCTCACTTCTTCTTCGCCAAAATTGAGTGTATCCTCAGCATATAGAAGATGTGTTGGAGAGATCTCTTTGCTGTCCTATACTAAAGCCCTTGATCCAGCCTTCATTTACTGCAAAAATCATCATTCCACACCTTCCATCACCAACAGGAATTGGATCGAAGATTAAGTCTCCTTGCCTCAACCCTCTTTGCGTAGCAAAGAATCCTTGTGGGGTGCCATTAATAGGAATAGAGAGTCGAACTGTAGTGATGCAATGCTAAATCCAATTTTTGCTACTTCTGAAAAAGCCCAAATCTATAAGAACATTGAGAAGGAATCCCCAATTAACATGATCCTATGCCTTTGCAATATCAAGTTTGCACATTATGCCTGGTTTCCTATCCCTCATTCTAGAGCGAAGTTGGTCATTTGCAATTAAAGCTGCATCCATAATTTGCCTCCCTTTCAAGAAAGCCATCTGTATGTTGGAAATTAGCTTTGGCATAACTCTCACTCTAATCTTTTTGTGAGCAACTTAGTAGCAATCTTGCAGAAACTTCCAATAACCCAATAGGCCTAAGGTCCTTTACTTCCCTGGCTGCTTTTTTCATAGGAATTAAAGCTATGTAGCATTAAAATTCTTCTCAAAATCTCTCCGGTTGTTCGGAGTAGTCAATAGCTTTCATAAAGTCTTCTTTTACACTTCTGGAAGAAGCCCATTGTTCACTTACAACCAATCCAATTTAAAGGGGTAGCAACTTGGCCTTAGTATGTCCACTTACCGAAGACCCATTACAATTTATACTGAGGGAATTAAAAAAATTCTTGGATACCAAGCTGACTAATTATTACTCTCCCCGTCATATTTTTATGTGAAGGTGTTTGGCTAGGCACGGAATTTAAAAATTAAAGAAGACTTTTGACATGTAAACCAAATATATACAAAGTACCAAAATAATCCTTTTAAATGAATGGAAGTGAGAGTTCCACATGTCTTTTCATTTTTCCTCTCCTAGAAGAATAAACTTTCATATCAATTGGGTCCCAACAAATCATGTCAATAAGTGTAAAATAAGGATGCTAAACAGTTTCCAAAAAGAGAAAGTTGGCATTCTTTTTGTGAGACTAACAAGGAAAGTCTGTCGCATAAAGTGGGACATAGGGAGTATAAGCTAAAGAATATGGTTAGTGGAAAGGCAATGGAAATGCTATAAATGGACCAGCTTTGTTTGGATTATTTCACCTCATTGAATTAGGTTTTCTTTTTGTTTCTGGTCTAATCAGTTTCATTAATCACAATAAGTGTTCAGATATCATAAAGAAACGACAAATTTTGGAGCTATTACTTCCAAAAGAAAACTGATTATAAATAGTACACCTAATTACTACTCTATATATTCAGAAACAATTTTCAAAATCCAAGCCAACTAGGCTCAGTGCACTGGTACCATCCACTTAACATGAGAAAGCAACACAAGTACTACTGCTGATAAATTTATAATCCTTACCCGACTAAACTTGATGTCAGGAAGTTCACCCTTAAATTCAACTTCCCCTAAAGCAACTTCCAAATCCTGGTTAATTTTTTCAAAAAGAAGGTGATGTTAGTAGCCTATAAAGCTGATATCCATTTGAGCTTAAAGCAGTTGGCTTTAAAGATATGCATCGGATACTTTTATGCACCAGAACACCACAAAATTGAAAAGTAAGAAATGATGTGCTAAGATATGTAGATAATACCATGGTGACAAGACGTAAATTAGTCCCTGGCGTAACAACATCCATTTCAGTTAGATCAAGCACAAGAGATCCCCAATCACCATTTACAATGTGCACAATGGCTGCAAGCATAGCATACTGATGCTTCCTTTTCATCCGACAAAGCAAGCCAAAATCAAGAAACCTACAACAAGGGAGAGTTCGATGGGAGCAATAAGTACAACATTCCAACTTCTTTGCGTCTAATAGAAAAATTATTTCAGCAGAAACCATAAAGATACCCTATTTGTGCTGATGATGTGTATCTTAAATTTCCAGGATGTGGATCAGCATGTATTAACCCAGTGTCAAGGAGTTGAATTAGTGATGCCTGCACTCCTTTGTTAACCTAGAGCAGTAGTTGATAGAGAAGAATCTATCAGCATGAAAGGATCAACGATATTAGAATGATGCATCTCACATCATGCCATGCAAAAGAAGATAGTTCCTTAACCTTTCAAGATAACTACTCAAGTCTACTTTCCATTTTCTTTTCCAGATTGGTAGAGGGAAATCAAGCTGAAAGTGGGTACCTAACATAGCCACCTTTGATCATATTGTTTTTGCCATAATTCATCAAGCACAAAGATGTACCATTTTGCTGACTTCTTTCTCTCTATTAATTTCGAATTCCCCCAGCTTTATCTAAAGATCATTAAAATTCCTGATCTATATAACATGTTGACCTTGAATAAAGCACCTTAGTAAATAGCTATACAATAAGGATAATAATGTCTTTGTTCTCAATGAAGTAAAGAATGATTAAAGAACAAAATTAAATGCACCAGATCAAGCAGACGGCGTTTAGCTTCACTTTGGCGCCCCTCTCCATGTGTTGATTGATGAACAACAGAATCCTCAGTGGATATCATCATCAAATCAGTTGGACTCTCACCAACCAACCATTCCATAGTCAAAACTCTCTTTCCACTTAGACCTTGATAAACATTTGGAACACGGATGAAAGAATATCTAGAATGAACTTCCTGCAGTAGATGTTTGACAAGAGATAGTGAAAGACAATAACTAGAGCATATACTCAGTTACTCATTGAAAAGGAACAAAAAAAACAAACGGAGGAAAGAGACTCATAGCTAGAGCATATTCTCAGTTACTCATTGACAAGGAAAAGAACATAAGTAGAAAAGAGTCTCAGCTATGATCCAGAAGAAAAGGATTAAACTCTCATAAGACAAAATTGTATGTGTAACCAAGCAATTTAGGTTGGAGCACCATAATTTCATGGCAAAACTGTATGCGCTTGTTGGATAATCATTTCAAATAAACTCCAACTTCAACATGCGCCCAAAATCAACTAAATAAGTAACAAGGAAGCAAGGTCCTGGTTAGTATCTTACTTCAGTGCATCAGAATGGCACGTTGCTTCTTTTATATGAGGAGCAGATCAATTTCAGACATGCTTGTCTTTGTCACAACAGCAATCACCACTTGAATAAAGGAAAGTTGAGATATCATCTTAAATTTGAAGGCATTACATCAACCAACAGTGATAAAATTGTGTGAAGCTTATAAATCTTGCAGACACCACCAAGGACCACTATCATGGTTTAACATCTAAATCCATCAAAAGCATCTGCAATTAGCTAGTAGGACCTTCATTTATGCTTTTACAGCTGCTTTTGATTTTTATCTAACTGACTTCTCCCTATTTTCTTCTTATTTTTCNTTTGGGACGATTTCCTAATTTCTCCCTTAAACTTAGATTTCATTGACTAAATTAGTTTCTTTTTTTTTTCTTTTTCCTTTTTTTTTTTTTTTTTTTTTTTTTTTTTTTTTTTTTTTTTTTTTTGCTTATGGAAGGGAGGAGAAGGTTGCACAAAAACCGATCAAATACCTTAAACTCCAAAGCATTTTCAGCTTCCGAGGTGTAATCTAACTCCCCAACCAACCCTTTTCCGAGCTCGTCTGCATATAGACGAAGATCATTTTTCCTTTTGGCTATCTTCCGCACAAGTCCAAGCTGAAGCAATTAATTGCTAGGTTAGTCTTGAATTCGATGATTATACGAGAAAAAAATCTGACACAGGTAATTTAGACACGAACCGCAACACGAAGAATATATACATCCCGAACTACTACATGGTGCAAGTCTGGTCGCTGAACTTTCACTGCCACACTTGAACCATCGAGTGTACTCCCTTTATACACCTATACAGTATAAACACAACACTATGAAAAAACAATTTTGTGATATTAAGCATATCAATGACATTTCTCATATCTTCAATATTACGGAAAAGGGTGCACAGTGAAATATCCTACAATTACAAATATTAAAACCATCTACAAAACAGAGATCAAAAAGCCACCTGACCAAATGAAGCTGCAGCAACAGGTTCTTCAGAGATGTAGCTAAAATATGTCGTAACAGGAGAACCCAAATCTTCCTCAATGATCTTCATGGCCACATCCCTGGGGAAAGGTGGAATTCGATCGTGGAGCTCAGACAGTGCCTGCAATCACCATTCAAAGCAAAGATGAAAATAGAACATGATATACCATCTTTATATGTTTCATGTTTACAAAGAACATGGATACAGAGCTCTAAGTGGCACGTGTGGCACTGTATAATCTTGTCGCACAACAATTCTGCTTTCTATGGAAAAACTAATCAGGAAAAAGCAAACTGTAACAAAGAACCCCGCTGACCTAAATATGTAACTTGAAGGCAGGAAGCACTCTGCTCCTGGGGTGGTGGAATTGTGACCCCACAAGCTTTTTATTATTTCGTCAGATTCTAGTTCAAATAGAAATAACATGTAAGCATAGCAGGATTTTTTATTTTTATTTTTTATAAAGTGGCATAGCTCTGGAATTGGCACAATAAACAGCAAGAAGAAATAGACCTGCTCGCTCGTGTTAAACAATCTTCTTAATGGACCATTAGTATCAAGGAATCTATGTTGAGAACCAGATAGCGCTACTGTCGGTCCTCTGTTCAGGTTTCTACCTAGGGAAAAAGTCCAAATTGCCCTTGTACTTCGCAAAAAGGTCTATATTTACCCTCCGTCAGAAGTTGAGGTCAATCATACCCTCACCGTTATACTTTTGGCTAAAATGCCCTTACTTACTAACGGAAAACTATTAAAGTCTAATTAGTTTTTAAATGATTGTTGTGAGAAAGCACGGGAGAAAATAATATATTGTTCACACAATACAATGATACAATGAGCCCTATATATAGATAATACATATCCTACTCCTAATACATATAGGATTAAGGTTATTTACTACTATTTAACTACTAAACTAACACTCCCCCTCAAGCTGGTGCATATAAATCAAATGTACCGAGCTTGTTACATATATAACTAATACGAGGGCCAATGAGGGACTTGGTGAAAATATCAGCAAGCTGATCATTCGACTTCACAAATTTTGTAGCAATATCTCTTGAGAGTATCTTTTCTCTGATGAAGTGACAATCAATCTCAATGTGTTTAGTCCTCTCATGGAACACCGGATTTGATGCAATATGAAGGGCAACTTGATTATCGCACACAAGTTCCATCTGGCTGATGTCACCAAATTTTAACTCCTTGAGCAATTGTTTGATCCAAATTAGCTCACATGTTGCCATAGCCATTGCTCGATATTCTGCTTCTGCACTAGATCGAGCAACTACATTTTGTTTCTTGCTCTTCCAAGACACCAAATTGCCTCCTACTAAAACACAATATAGGTGATCCCGCCCGATGCTGAGTAACCAACGATCTGCTCATGACCTCGATCCTCAAACAATAACCCTTTGCCTGGAGCCGATTTTATATACCGAAGAATGCGGACAACTGCATCCCAGTGGCTATCACATGGAGAATCCATAAACTGACTTACAACACTCACAGGAAAGGAAATGTCAGGTCTGGTCACTGTGAGATAATTTAATTTACCAACCAGTCGCCTATATCTTGCAGGATCGCTAAGCGGCTCCCCCTGTCCTGGCAGAAGTTTAGAATTCGGATCCATCGGAGTGTCAATCGGTCTACAACCTATCATTCCTGTCTCCTCAAGAATGTCTAAGGCATACTTCCGTTGTGATATCGCAATACCTGAGCTAGACTGAGCGACCTCAATACCTAGAAAATACTTTAGTTTGCCAAGGTCCTTAGTCTGAAAGTGTTGAGAGAGATGTTGCTTCAATTTAGTAATACCATCCTGATCATTGCCGGTAATAACAATATCATCAACATAGACCACCAGATAAATACAGAGACTCGAAGCAGAGTGCCGATAAAACACAGAGTGATCAGCTTCACTCCGAATCATGCCAAACTCCTGGATAACTGTGATGAACTTACCAAACCAGGCTCGAGGAGACTACTTTAGACCATAAAGTGACCGGCGCAAGCGACATACAAGGCCACGATACTCTCCCTGAGCAACAAACCCAGGTGGTTGCTCCATATAAACTTCATCGTCAAGGTCACCGTGCAAAAAGGCATTTTTAATGTCTAGCTGATAGAGAGGCCAATGGCGAACAGAAGCCATGGATGGAAAAAGGCGGACCGATGCTACCTTAGCCACGGGAGAGAAGGTATCACTGTAATCGAGCCCAAATATCTGAGAATATCCCTTGGCAACAAGACGGGCCTTAAGGCGATCAATCTTGCCATCCGGACCAACCTTGACTGCATATACCCAGCGACAACCAACAGTAGATTTACCTGAAGGAAGAGGAACGAGCTCCCAAGTACCACTCGTATGTAAAGCAGACATCTCGTCAGTCATAGCCTGTCTCCATCCTGGATGAGACAATGCTTCACCTGTAGACTTAGGGATGGAAACAGAGGACAACGAAGATATAAAAGCATAATAGGGTGATGACAAACGATGATAACTTAAACCGACATAATGGGGATTAGGATTAAGTGTGGTTCGTATATCTTTTCGAAGTGCAATCGGTGTACTAGGAAGAGACAAGTCCGCAGTAAGAGCAGGGTCAGGTGCAGGACGTGAATCAGCTGGGCCTGATGCCGGGTGCGGACGACGATGATATGTCAAGAGTGGTGTTCCTGTGGAGCGGGATCTAAGAGGAGCCACACTAGACTCCCCAACGGTTGGAATGGGTAAGACTTCTATGGAGGAAGGTGAAGGAGGAGCTATAGTAAACTCCTTAAAGGTCGGTATAGGTAAGACCTCAGATATATCCTAAGGGGCCCCGATTATTCCAAGTTGCGTCTGATAAGGCTCCTAAGCATACGGGAACAATCGTTCCTCCTTCTTCTTCTGCCAATGGTGCTTCACACAGTGGCACTTCTTCACCGAGCTCTAGTGACCTGCACCCCTCTTCGTTAGCCATTACTTCAGAGGAAGCACCGGCTAAAGAGGGTGATGTTATTCCACGGTCACCCGCCTCTGATGGACTCTGCCCCCTCATCTGCTCCTGGGCTTAGTTGTGCTGAGGTTACACTTCAAGCCTCTTCTTCTTCGGGCAAAACTGTTGAGCATGCCCCCATTGATGTTAGTGTCGGACCAGTATCTCCAGTTAGTATGCTGCCAAGAGTTCCATGCTCTCCTCCTTACTGCTACCCTTCTGGTGCTTCTGGTCATTCTTACAGCAGCGGGGTCAGAGGTTGATGCCCCTCAAGGAAAGGGTGAGATCCTTTCGGCACCTAAAGTTCCTATTGCTAGCAATGCTATGGTCTTGTACTCCTCCGGTAGGAGCAANGTGCTAATTTCAGAGGTTGATGCCCCTCAAGGAAAGGGTGAGATCCTTTCGGCACCTAAAGTTCCTATTGCTAGCAATGCTATGGTCTTGTACTCCTCCGGTAGGAGCAAGGGAAGGGTTCATATAGTACCCAAAATCTGCCTACAGTACCCAAAATCCCGCCGACTCTCGGAGTGCTCCAACTCACCCAGCACAATGCATCTATCCCCCTCCTCATTCAACAGTTTATGGAAGTATGTTTGCCATCTTCTCATAATGAGTGCCTCATCCATCAACACTTTACCATTCTCGTCCTTGATGCACTTGACTTGGTCTAAGTCACGGGCTTTCCTCTCCCTCACCTTGGCCAACCGGTACAACCTCTTGTCCCTACCTTTGCCCTCGAGCTCCTCGTACAAACGAGCAAATGCTGCATTCTTAGCCGTCGTAGCTGCTAACTTTGCCTCTTTCTTTGCCTTCATGTAACACTCCCGATACGTCATTTTTTCCTCCTCGTTTGTACTCTCTACTAGCTTCAAATAAGCAGCTTTCTTAGCTTCCACTTTACCTTGAACCTCTCCATTCCACCACCAGTCCCTTTTATGAACCCCCGGAGAACCCTTCGTGACCCCTAAGACCTCTCTAGCAGCTACCCTAATGCAATCCGCAGTCATGGACCACATACTAGACGCGTCCCCCATACTCATCCATGCCCTCATAGCCACCAACTTCTCCCCTAACTCCTGAGCTTTGTCCTTGTTCAAGTTACCCCACTTGATCTTAGGTTGCCTGCACCCCGCCCTCTTCTTCCTACTCCTCTTGATCTCCAGGTCCATAACTAGGAGCCTATGCAGAGTCGTGAGGTGCTCACTCGGGATCACCTTGCAATCAGTGCACAAACCTTTATCGCATTTCCTGCAGAGAAGGTAATCAATCTATGTCTTGCCCATTGAATTCCAACAGAGAATTACCTCCCTCATTCCTATCCCCAAAACCGTACCCACCATGCACATCA
>ML246295.1:16187-49321 GCA_005239495.1 Nicotiana undulata | reverse complement strand
GCTAGCCTAATTCCACGATAGGCGCCATCACGACCTGTTAGGATTTGGGGTCGTGACATTGTTGCTGAGGAAAAGCGGGCCCGGATAGAAGATAGGTATAAGAAGATTATGGATCAAAATAAGGTTCACATAACCACAATCCGTGATCTTGATCTTAGCCTTAGAGCCAAAATAAGGTTCACATAACCACAATCTGTGATCTTGATCTTAGCCTTAGAGCCATGAGATTCGAGCGGGATGGCCTATTGACCGAGGTTAACGGGCTTAAAGCCTTCAACACCAAGGGGATTCCCTCATTATTGAAAATATATACTCTATGTACCATATGAGGAGGAAAACCTTGGAAGAGGCCAATACGGGCATTATTGATATTGACAATGAGATTGCCAAGGCCCGAACTCTGGAGTTAACTACTCGAGAGCGCCTCCCAGCTCAACTTGATGCAATTGACGTTGATACCCAATTTTGCTCTCATGTTTTTTAAAATACATATATACTTTTAAAATAGCATATTTGCATCATCATTTTAGTTTACAAACCTATACAAGCATTTTTCTATAATTTTCCATAATTTTTAAAGCTTTAAATTAATTTTCTTATATTTTAATTATATAAATATCTAGTAATTATCCTTTAAATTATTTTGCGATGACTTAGGTACCTAAAATTATTATTTGCATCCATAATACATGTTTCAAATATTGTTTATTCTATTTTCATAATTACGTTAGTATTTTTAAGCTATTTGTCTAATTTTGCAATAATGGCATATATTCTATAAATAATTGCGTTTATTATATTATTTATGCCAAAGTATCATTTTTATATTTTATAATGTTGAGTTGTTATTTTTAGTTTTACAGCATAAATATTATTTTATCATTTATTAGAAGTATTAATAATTTATTTTTAAATTAATTTTCAAAGGTGTCAAGAGCTGGCCCAAAACAGGCTGATTTTCGGACAAATTTAATGGCACAAACATCCAAACCCTTAGCCCAATCCCCAGATCCAAAACCAAATAACCCATTAACCCAACCCGGTCTCTACCCATACCCGTTCAATTAAACCGCCCAGTCCTTAAAATCCTGACTGTTGATCTTTAAGATCAACGGCCCACAACCAACTGACCCTTTTTAATTATCTAACCCCTAAACCTAATCCTCACTCCACCTTCCCCGCTGCCTCAGAATCCTCTCTATACTCTCATCTTCTCTAACCCTAGCCGCCTCACTCAATCCCTCTCCGAATTCGTTTGAATCATGGATACCTTCCATGATTTGTTTACCTTTTGTGTGATTCCTCAGTATTATCTGCAAGATTATGGTGTTACATAGTACTTGCCCAAATTTTGGCAAGTACCAGTCCCCAAACCGGATTCCACCGCCTTCAATCTTTGTGATTTGGACGATATTCGTCTATATGCACTCATTATTAGGCTATATGGTCTGATTCAGTGAGTTTTCGACCATCTATGCTTTCCTTTTGAACTAGGGTTTGGGATTTTCCCTTATTCATTACTGATTCTTAATTGGTACTCTTCCTTTTCGCGTGTTTGACTAATATTTTCCTTATTTCTGTTTAACCCACCGTGTTTCCTTCTTATTTACTTTATTTTGCCCTAAGTCTGACTCTAAAATGATTTTTCGTATGATATTTTCCTTATTCTCTATTTAGTCTATTGTATCCCTTTATTTTAAGTGCTATTTGCATGATTATTTTTTCTTATGCTCTGTTAATTTACTGAACTCCCTTGTTTTATGTATTATTTTCCCTAAAAATCGATTCTAATTGATTCTAGTATATGTTTCCTTATTTTGTGTTTAATGTTTACCGTGTTTCCTATTTTATGTATGAAATATGCTGCTATATAAACTCCTTTCATGAAGCCCCTTATAAAGATTCTTGACTCCTAATTCCTGCTACTGTTTCACTACTCTTTTCTCTCACTCACTGTTACACTCGAACTCTCTAAAATTGAATAACCTCTTATGGTGTAAGCACTACTCGGAGCCCATTCTCAAGGCTCTTGTGAACTTTGAAGCATCAGGAATTTGGGGTTTCACTATTACACTTTTACTCTCTTGATTATGCTACTAGTTAGTGTTTAAACTCTTGCAATGTTTAATTTCTTTCCTTCTTTCTGCATATGTATCTGAACTTGTATGAGCATGATTCAACTATGTTAGAGTTCAATTTAATGTCACTATGTGTTAGCTAAATGTATGGGAACAATCTACTGTTGTGATATGCTTCATTATGATTTGCACACTGTGATCTCTTTAGACTGGTTCTGTACCTTGTAGCATCTTAACATTTTTATTTCTGGACTTCAATATCAGTCCATTTCAACACGAGTCTGACTATTGTGGTTGTATGTTGTTTCTGTATATTGTGTTTAGATAATACCCTAACTCTATGGAGATCCCCCTTTACTTGAATGAACTTTTTACTAAGTCATGTGTATATTGGAATGCTCTTTAATACTGCCTTAAGAGTCTGTTCTAAACTTGTTCCATACTATCCTGGTTTTCTAAAAGACAAACACTCTATTTTTGTTTATTAGGACCTTACCCATATGCTAACATGTTTTCGTATGCCTTGGTTCATTTTCTATTCTTTACTTTCTATGATTATCAATATATGTATCCCTCCATTATGTCCAAGTATTGATTAATATGGCATTAGGTTAGACTTAACTTAATTTAGACCCTTAAATGTCAACTAGTGCAACCTATGTTTGCAAACCTGTTTCTTCTCCTAATTCCTATGATGATTGTTTATGTGGTATTTTGGCTATGTGAACCTGGCTGGATTTGCTGGTCTACTTGACTAGTTGTGTTGTATGCTCATTCTGGGGATTTCTGTCCATTCTCCCTACCTGTTACTCTAGTATTCTGAATTCCTATTCTTAGCTGACTGAAAGCCAAGGCTACCTAGGTTCTTTGTTGGCCTCCCTAGTGAGAGCATTACTCGGGGTCCAATTGAGGCCCTTGTGAACTCTGACATACTAGGGGATGGGCCCTAGTCATTCCTTTAACCTCCCAAACTTCCCCTAATACTCTCCTTCCATATCATGTATTGTGTTCTACATTGTTGTTCCAAGTGGTGCAACACTTGATGTTATGGCTCATTAAAAAGGGTCTGAATTATTCCCTATGGACTTGTGATCGTGTGGTATGCTATGTCAGAAGTGTTGAAGGCCTAGTAAGGTTAGGTATTTAGTTGTTTTATTTGGGCATGTTGTATGCTTGTCTATTGTCATGTAATGTTACTACTTTACTTATTAATTTGGGTCTGTAATAATATCTTTGTATAAATGATTGGGGTGTTAGTAAAAGGGATGGGGTAGATTTTAATATTAATAAGAGATGGGTAGATAACATGCCTATAGGATTGAATGATGCACTCGCTTTATGTTATTCTTTCTCTATGCACACTGTAGAAAGCATGTCATTAGGAAAAGCACACACTTGCATTACTTGATTATTAGCAAGCATGCCTCAATATCTTTGTTGCTATATGAGAGACTCTGCCTGTATGAGACAAATATCATGGAATTCCCCTTTGATTTGCATTACTGCATCATATCCACTAGAGATCATGACTATTGGACTTTAATCATTTTATTTGTTATTACATCGCATTGTTCACTTAGAAAACCAACCTATAAGGTTTAACAATAAAATCAGTTTCCCAAATGTTAAACGTATGAAATCTTGCCTATAGGATGCCATTGTTGCCTTAATAACTAGTAATGATGCCCTTTTACATAGTTCATCACTCACTTAGGCCATTATTAAGCGTCTGAGTAATTCTGAGTTTCTACTCCCTCTATTACATAAATCACCTAGGCGTAACATCTATAGGACTAATAACTGAGGAATTTGCCTCCTCAATAATCAGTGTGTAACGACTTATGCAAACCTGTCTATAAATCTCGCTGGTTTCTGAAACTGCTTGCATGACTTGATACCTATCACTTAGAAATCATGCCTATATGGATTTAAGTTCCTTAATCTGGAACTGCCTAACATGAAAATCTGTTTTGCGTGCATTTGTTGTTTAATCGTGAAGGCTAACTTCAGCCTTTAAGTGCCCGTATGTGAAGTCCAATGTGTTTTGTATGTCTCATAGTCTTGAAATTTTCTGAGCAACCTAAGTAAAGTCTAGAACCACCCAAAATAGAGGTCCAACACCTACTGGACCATAGGTATGGGACGGGTAGTGCACGCATAAGGTACGATTTATAGTTGAACTAGTGCGCTTTAGGTAACAACTTAAAGATAGTAATCGGGTAGCAGAACATGATAGTCAGTACCTGCTGAATAATATGAGTAACACCCTATCTCGAGGGAGTTACGAAGTATTATNCCCCCCCCCCCCCCCCAATCTTATTTTCCTTTTATTTTTCAAGTATTTATACTTATTCAAAGTCTTTTATAATAATAAAATTTCTAAAACTTCTTGCTCTCTATATTTTTGTTTATCCAACTAATTCATATAATTGAAGTTCGGCCGGGACCCACAGTTGTGGACCTCGAAGAGTGCCTAACACCTTCTCTTCGAGGTAATTTCGAGTCCGTACCCGATCTTTTGTGATGCGAACTAGCCAAACCTGAGTCATTTGCTTATAGGTGCCCTAAATCACCTTAAATCGTTAGGTGATGACTCTCCTCTTTTAGTACCTCCTTAAATGAGCTATCACATGTCGAAGACCGATTTCGCGATAAAAAGGGGCACGACAACTGACTCTTCTAGTACCGGTTCCGAGTTTTCTAGAACTGAGGAGGAACTTGAAGAGAATCATGATGAAGGCCAAGAGACTACACCGGCAGCATATCCGCCTACTTCTCTTGGTGGCGTACATGCCTTTCTTCCCCCGAGTTCCAGTGGCGACGTAGTTTAGCCTTTTTGTTTTGTTTTCTTTTGTATTTGTGTATTCATGCTACTTGGAATGTTTGATAAATAAAAAGGACCGTTTGTTTAAGTATTTCGCATAATTCATTTCTTTTTGTGTCGATTTAAGTAAGGCTTCGGGTGTGTTTTTTCCCGATAGCTTTTGGGTTCCGGGCATAAACTCTTCCGGAACCAATCCTTTACTATGAGGGTTTCATAAGAGAGGGCCCTATTATGCTTACAGTGCTCTTGAAGAGGATGTCTCTTGTTCATTGTGGCACTAGCATTTGAAGTTCTTAGTTAACTTTCAAATGATAAAATCAATTCGTCGTTTGAACAAGAAACAAGATAAAAATAAAAGGGATTCATTTTATTCCTTCTATCTTCAAAAGTACATAATCATTAATTTCTAAAAGAAAAGAAATTGCAATACATGTGGCTAATTTGTACAACTTGATTCTACGGGGCTAGATGTGCAGTCCTCGTTCCAGATGAGTCATTATTTTTCTCGGGTCTCGCTGTCCCGATTTTTGTGGCAGCCAGGTTGCCTTATTCTCAAACTATTTCTCCCCTAGTGTTCAAATGCGAAGAATGAGAATTAGAACACTGGAAGTCTTGCTCATTTGAGGAAAAATACTAGTGAATGGCTGGATAATCTTCGGTTCGATGGCAAGCTTTGTTTCTTGTTAAGAACTTTGTCATCGAGCCTAAGATTATCTAGCTATCCTCTAGTGGCTTGTTGTTTCAGCGCCTTGTCATTTAAAGGTCTTAACTTTGCTGATGATACTCTTTTCGTAGTATGTTTTTTGTTGCTGCCTCGTTAGAAACCTTGCCAGAAAAACCCAATTGGGACTAAAGTTGGTCGAAGGAAAAAAGTGTGAAGCACATACTTCCAGTATAAGCAAGATCCATCAATAGTAATACCTTTTGAGGTGAGTCACGTTCTATTTTCTTGGAAATTTGACTCCATCTTGATTCTCTAGTTCATATGATCCCTTTCAGGTCTTGGCTCAAACTCGGTAAGGACCTTCCCATTTCGGACCCAGCTTTTCCGCATTGATTTATCGGGTGTTCTGAGTTACTTTCCTCAAAACCAAGTCTCCCAATTTATAATAGCGGAGATTTTCCCTCCGGTTATAGCATATTTACCTCCTTTGTTTCTAATCCATAATTCTTATACGCGCCAAGTCCCTACGTTCGTCAAAAAACACTATTTTGACCAACAATGCCTCGTTATTTACTTCTTCATCCATCCGAAAGTATCGCAAGGTCGGTTCTCCTACTTCCACCAGGATCAGTGCTTTTGCGACATATACGAGTGAGAAAGATCTCTCCCCCGTTCTCGACTTGGCACTCGTCTGGTATGCCCATAACACTCCCAGTAACTCTTCGGGCCACATGCCCTTGGCTGCTTCCAACCTCTTTATGATATTTTGAATAATCACCTTATTAGATGTCGCCTGCCCATTTTCGCTTGGATGGTATGGTGAAGATGTGATTCTTTTAATATTCAGGACTTAAAGAAATTTTGTGACTTTAGAGCCTATGAATTGTTGTCCGTTATTGTAGGCAATCTCCTTCGGTATTCTGAACCGGAAAATTATGCTTTCCCACAGGAACTCTACCACTTCACGTTCACCGATCTTTTGGTAAGGATGTACTTCATCTTATTTAGTGAAGTACTTAGTTAAAATATAAAAATATCTTACCTTCTCAGAACCTGGTGGCAACAGCCCGACTATATCCATCCCCTATTTTATGAATGGCCATGGCGACAGTAAGAAGTGCAGGAGTTCTGCTGGTTTGTGCACTAACTATGCATGGCGTTGGCATTTGTCGCATTTCTGTATGACTGCCTTCGTGTCTTGTTCCATCTGGGGCCAGTAGTATCCTGCCCTAACTAATTTTAGAATCAACGAATCCGTACCAGCATGATTCCCACAAATTCCTTCGTGAACCACTCTCATGATGTAATCTGCCTCTGAGGCTCCTACACATCGGGCCAACGGGCCTTGGAACGATCTTCTATATAACTGCCCCCAGAGGTTGTAACGAGCCGCTTTGGTGCAAAGTGCCTGGGATGCCTTCGGGTCTTAGGGCAGCTTGTCGTGCTTAAGGTAATCGATGAACTCATTCCTCTAGTCCCAGACCAATTTGGTTGTATTTACTTCACAATAACCATCCACATCCAATATCGAATGCATAAGTTGAACGATGGTACCGGAATCCGATCCCTTCATTTTCGTGGATGATCCCAAATTGGCTAATGCATCTGCTTTTACATTTTCTTCTCTCGGGATATGGGTGATAAACTACTCCCTGAACCGTGCGAGTAGAGTTTGAACTTTAATCACATATTGTTGCATGTGCTCCTCCTTCTTGTCGTAGATTCCATATACTTGATTTACTACTAGTTGGGAATCACATTTAATTTCAGTGACCTCAGAGTTTAGACCCCGAGCCAGTTCAAGTCCTGCAATCAAAGCCTCATACTCGGTTTCATTGTTAGTCAAGGGAATAATTTTTATGGCATGCCTTAGGGTATCTCCCGAGGGCGTGACTAAGACCACCCCGAGCCCGAGCCCTTTCACGTTGTAAGCTCCAAAGTGAACAAGGTCCAAACTCATGATGTCATTTTCGATACCATTATCGCCTCTTTTGCATCTACAGGCAGTAACCGGAGACTTAAATCGGCCACAAAGTTGGCCAAAACATGTAACTTGATCGCAGTACTAGGCTTATACTCAATATCAAATTCACTAATTTCAACTGCTCATTTGGCTAGTCGACCTGACGACTCAGGTTTGTGAAGGACATTCCACAGGAGAAAAGTTGTCACCACGGCTATCGAGTGGCATTGAAAATAACGCCTAAGCTTTTGAAAGGCGACTACGAGAGCTAAGGCCAGTTTTTTGAGGTGCGGATAACGAGTTTCCGCTCCCGATAAAATATTGGTAATATAATAGAATGGAGATTGATTACCTGCATCCTCCCGGACTAGAATGACACTTACCGCTACTTAGAGACCAGCAATTGTTCGCCTTCCTCCGGTTTTGATAGTAGCGGAGGGCTATATTGGTACCGTTTTAGGTCATTTAAGGCATGTTGGCATTGTGGAGTCCATTCAAAGTTGTTCTCCTATTTTAAAAGCTAGAAGAAGTGATGACATTTTCCGAAGACCGAGAAATGAACCTGCTTATAGCGGCCAATCTTCTTGTTAGCCTTTGGACTTCCTTCACGCTTTTCAGCTGGTCCGGGATGTCCTCGATGGATTTGATCTTATTAGTATTTACTTTGATCACTCTTAGTGACACCAGGAAACCCAAGAATTTACCGGAGCTAACTCCAAACGCGTATTTATTGGGGTTGAGCTTCATGTTATTCTTCCTTAGGATACTGAAGGTTTCCTGGAGGTGTTTTAAGTAGTTACCTGCATTTAAAGACTTTACCAGCATATCATCTATGTATACTTCCATTGTTTTACCTATTTGTTTTTTGATCATCTTGTTCACGAGCCTCTGATAAGTGGCTCCAGTATTTTTAAGACCGAAGGGCATCACATTATAACAATATGTGCCAAAGTTCGTTATGAATGGATTTTTTTCATGATCCTCCAGGTTCACTTAATTTGATTATACTCGAAATACGCATCAAGTAAACTCATTAACTCGTGCTTGGTCATGGCGTGAATCATTTGTTCGATGTTCGACAATAGGAACTAGTCTTTCGGGCATGTCTTATTCAAGTCCTTATAATCTACGCGTATTCTAAATTTATTATTCTTTTTCAGAACTACAACTACATTAGCAAGCCAGTCGGGATACTTTGCCTCCCGAATTGAACCGATTTCAAGTAACTGATTTACTTCTTCTATAACAAAAATATTTCTGACCTCGACTACTAAGCGCTTCTTCTGCCTTAGCGATGTGATGCTTGGGTCCTGGCTTAGGTTGTGCACGGCCACCTCTAGCGGGATACCTATCATATCCGCGTGCGATCATGCGAAACAATCAACGTTAGTTTTAAGAAAATCAGTAAATCCTTACTTGAGCTCGGGGTTGAGTCCTTTCCCCAAGTAAAATTTTCTCTTAAGTAATTTTTCAACCATAGCCACTTGTTCAAGTTCTTCTATCGTGGACTTGGTCGCGTCTGTTCCTTCTGGTACCTAAAATTATCTTGGTACCTGGTGGGATTTTGACGACACCTCCCCTTTGTCATCTTGGGTTGGTTCCGGAGCAGGCGTCAGTTCCTATAATTGCTATGTGTTTAGTTCCTTCCCTTTACTGCTGGAAACCGAAAGCGCGTTCATTTCCTTTGCTGCCAGTTGATCTCCTCTTATTTGTTTGATTCTCTCCGGAGTCGGGAATTTCAACAGTTGGTGATATGTTGATGGTATGGCTTTTATATCATGTAACCATGGTCTGTTAAGATGTTGTAGCGCATGTCGCCGTCCACCACTTCAAATAAGACAGTCTTCATAACCCCTTCAGCATTCATGGGAAACAAGATCTCCCCTCGGGTTATGACAGGTTTCCTACCAGAGGTGGCCGTTCACAAACTAAGCTTGCATCCCAACTCCGGTAAGACAGAAAAAGCGTCCTTCGGCCGATGTTAGAGACAAATTCGTCAAAGAAGAGGTAACTCATTTGTATGATATCGGTTCAATCTAAGAGGTAAAGTATCATGGCTAACTAGATAACGTACTAGTAGTTCCGAAGAATAATAATAAATTTCACATGTGCGTATAAAGATTTAAATAAGGCGTTCCCAAAAGACTCCTTCCCATTGCCAAACATTGATCAAATGATCGATGCGACAGCCGGTCACGAGTTAATGAGTTTCCTCGATGCTTACTCTAGGTACAACCAAATCAAGATGAACTCGGAAGATCAGGAAGAAACTTTGTTCATAACGAACTTCGGCACATATTGTTATAATGTGATGCCTTTCACGCTAAAGAATGCCGGAGCCACTTATTAGCGGCTCGTAAATAAAATGTTTGAGAAATGAATAGTAAAAACTATAGAGGTTTACGTAGACGATATGTTTCTTATGTCTTTAAACGCAGGTGATCATCTTGAACACCTGCAAGAAACCTTTGACATCTTAAGGAAGCACAACATGAAGCTTAACCTAGAGAAGTGTGCATTCGGGGTCAGATCCGGTAAGTTCCTCGGATTCCCGGTGTCGCAAAGGGGGATCGAGGTCAACTTCGATAAGATTAAAGTCATCGAAGACATCCCGGACCAGCTATCAAGCATGAAAGAAGTTCGAAGGTTGACAGGAAGATCGGCCGTTTGAGAAGATTAATTTCTCGGTCTTCGAAAAAATGCCATTATTTCGTTTCACTCCTGAAAAAGAAGAACAACTTCAATGGACTCTGAAATGTCAAAAGGCTTTGAAGGATTTGAAAAGGCATTTGTCGAGTCCTCCATTACTGTCAAAATCGAAGGAAGGCGAACAACTATTGATCTACTTTGCGGTCTTGTCGGTAGCGGTAAGTGTCGTTTTAGTTCGTGAGGACGCAGGTATGCAATCTCTTTTCTATTATGTTAGTAAAATTTTAATGGGGGCAGAAAATCGCTATCTGCATATGGAAAAATTGGCCTTAACTCTCGTAGTCACCGATCAAATGTTAAGGCCTTATTTCCAATGTCATCTGATAGCCGTGGTGACCACTTTTCCCCTGCGGAACATTCTTCAAAAACTTGAACTCTTAGGTATGTTGGTCAAGTGGGTAGTCAAAATAAGTGAATTTAACATATAGTATAAACCCAGGACTACGGTTAAGTCACAAGTTTTGGCCGACTTTATGGCCGATTGCAGTCCGGGACTGCTACCTTTGGCTACCAAAGAAGCAGTGATGGTGTCAAAATACATCAGGAGTTTGGGCCTTGTTCACGGATGGAGCTTCCAATGTGAAGGGATTCGGTCATGGCATAGTGCTAACCACGCCCTGGGGAGAAACTCTAAGGCAGGGCATAGGAATTGTTCCTGTGACTAATAATGAAGAAGAGAATGAAGCTTTGATTGCAGGACTCGAGCTGGTCGGGGGACTGAACTCCGAGGTCATAGAAATCAAATGTGACTCCCAATTGGTAGTAAATCAAGTCTACGGGATCTTCGAAGCCAAAGAGAAACGCATGCAACAGTATGTAGTGAAAGTCTAGGATATGCTCGTTCGGTTAAGGGAATGGTCAATTACGGACATCCCGAGGGAAGGGAATGTGGAAGCAGACACACTAGCCAATCTGGGATCTTCCACGGAAATGCAGGGATCAAACTTTAGTATGTTTGTAAAGCTTATGCATTCAGTATTGGACACAAATAGCTATTACGAGGCAAATGCGACCAATTTTGTCTGGGACTGTAGAAATGAGATCATTGACTATCTCGAGCACGGAAAATTGCCCGAAGATCCCAAGGCATCTAGGGCACTGCGCACTAAGGCAGCTCGATACAACTTCAAGGGTGGTCAATTGTATAGAAGATCTTTCAAAAGCATGTTGGACCGATGTTTTGGGATTTTCGAAGCCAACTATGTCATGCGAGGGAGTCCATGAAGGGCTCTGCGGAAATTATTCAAGCACGGATTCCTTAGTGCTAAAATTAATTCTGGCATGATACTACTAGCTCCGGATGGAACAAGACGCTAAGGCTTACATACACAAATGCGATAAGTTTCAACGCCACGTACCATTGGTGCATCAACCAGCAGAACTACTACACCCGGTTTTGTCGCTCTGGCTATGCATGAAGTGGGGAATAGATATAGTCAGTCTGTTGCTGCTGGCCCCCAGTAAGGTAAGATTTCTTTTGGTTCTAACTGACTATTTTTCTAAGTGGGTTGAAACATGTCCTTATCAGATGACAGAAGATCGACAAAAGAGAAGTGGTTGATTTCTTGTCGAAAAATATAATTTGCAGATTCGGGATACCAATAGAGATAGCCTGCGATAACGGGCCACAATTTATAGGTGGAAAAGGTCACAAAATTCCTTGAAGACTTAAAAATCAAAAGAATCACATCATCACCCTATTATCCGAGCACAAACGGTCAAGCAGAGTCAACAAACAAGGAATCATCCAAAATCTCAAAAAGAGATTGGAATCAGCTAAAGGCAAATGGCCCGAAGAGCTACTAGGAGTACTATGGGCATATCGAACAATGGCCAAATCAAGTACGAGGAGAATCTCTTATGTACTGATAAGTGGGGATTTTGACTACTTATTAGCGCCTTTTCGCTTTTTTTTAGTCCAAAAGCGCTTAATTATGTTCCCGAAAACAGATGAAATGTACTTAATTACAGGAATATTGGAAGATGAGCTCCCAAGATGAAATCCAACTCAAGAATGAGTAATCTGAACTCAAGGACAAAAACATGCACAAAAACTCAAAATGTGGACCGCAGAATATCATCTACGGCCGCAGGTTGTGAAGAAATTCCATCAGAGAATGTTACAAGATGCGGACCGCACATGAATTGTACGGCCACACAAGCTGGGTCAGAGCAAAAGTTCAGAGAACCTTCACCCCCAGTCCAACACAAGTGCTGACCGCATAATTATTGTGCGGGACGCATAATTATTGTACGAACTGCAGAAGAACAAGGTGCGGTCGCAGACATTATTGTGCGAGCCGTAGAAAGAGGGCAATGTGGCCGTAGTTCATTATTATGCGGCCGTAGATTTCCAACCTTGTCAAGTTGAAGCAAAGTGCGGACCACATATGGAATTGTACGGCCGCAAAATCTCCGAAAGAGCATTTTTGTCCAAAAATTCCAGCACTGTATAAATAGAAGAGTTTCACTTTTTTCGGTCAATTTTTGACATCAGCTGCTACAGTAGACATTTTATTTTCCTCTTTTTAGTTTTTTTCTATTTGAGATTTTTGAATATTGATTTCATCATTTTAATTATCAATATGGGTTTAATAATCAGTTCTTCTTCTTTCTCTTCTAATTTAAGCATGAGTAGCTAGATTTTCACTAGGGTTGTGTGTAAACTTAATGGGTGTTTGATTTATTATTTGGTTATAATCTGGTGGTTATTATCTAACCTTGTTCTTCCTTTTATTTGAAGAATTTATGGTTGCAAACATTATTTCATGCCTATTTGACTTGGTCTCTACTTGAGAAAGAGAGACTTAGTCTAGAAAAAGTTGGCTAGCAAGAATTGGGTCAATCGAGATATGGATGAGCTCAATTAAAGGGTTGAACCTAGAGATAGTAAAACCCGACTTGAGCTTATTATCAACAGTTTTGTTCAATACCCATTTCGACTTGAGAAAGCCAAATTGGACAAAATCACTCTCTGACCGAGAAGTAGTGAGTGGGTACTTGATTGTTGATATCTATAATACACCCCGGCCAATAAAACAAGCTTTAAAGTTTACAAACTCATTAGGAAAACACATAGGTGAAGGTCATAGTCCTGGGCCTTTTATATCATTTGAAAAACAACCAAAAACAATTTCCTTGTTTTATTCTTTAAACCGCAATCGTAGTTTAATTTAGATTTTCAAACAAAACCAAATATTGCAGAAGTGCAAATTTAGATATACAAAATCACGCACTAAGACATATACTACAAACACTCATTCATATAGCTCCCTGCGAAATTCAACCCCGGCTCTTGTTGGGTATTACTATTGCATCGATCATTTGCATATCCTCAAATAGAGGAGTGAAATTGGACGAGATCAATGTTGGTGCACTAACTGTGCATGGAGTTGGCATTTGTCGCATTTCTGTATGACTGCCTTCGTGTCTTGTTCCATCTGGGGCGAGTAGTATCCTTCCCTAACTAATTTTAGAATCAACGAATCTGTACCAGCATGATTCCCACAAATTCCTCTGTGAACCACTCTCATGATGTAATCTGCCTCTGAGGCTCCTAATCATCGGGCCAACGGACTTTGGAACGATCTTCTATATAACTACCCCCTAGAGGCTGTAACGAACTGCTTTGGTGCGAAGTGCCGGTGATGCCTTCGGGTCTTAGGGAAGCTTGTCGTGCTTAAGGTAATAGATGAACTCATTCCTCTAGTCCCAGACCAATTTGGTTGTATTTACTTCACAATAACCATCCACATCCAATATCGAATGCATAAGTTGAACGATGGTACCGGAATCCGATCCCTTCATTTCCGTGGATGATCCCAAATTGGATAATGCATCTGCTTTTACATTTTCTTCTCTCAGGATATGGGTGATAAACTACTCCCTGAACCGTGCGAGTAGAGTTTGAACTTTAATCACATATTGTTGCATATGCTCCTCCTTCTTGTCGTAGATTCCATATACTTGATTTAATACTAGTTGGGAATCACATTTAATTTCAATGACCTCAGAATTTAGCCCCCGAGCCAGTTCAAGTCCTCCAATCAAAGCCTCATACTCTGCTTCATTGTTAGTCAAGAGAACAAATTTTATGGCATGCCTCAGGGTATCTCCCGAGGGCGTGACCAAGACCACCCTGAGCCCGGGCCCTTTCACGTTGTAAGCTCCAAAGTGAACAAGGTCCAAACTCATGATGTCATTTTCGACACCATCACCAGCTCTTTCGCAGCTAGAGGCAGTAACCCGTGACTGAAATCGGCCACAAAGTCGGCTAAAACATGTAACTTGATCGCAATACTAGGCTTATACTCAATATCAAATTCACTAATTTCACCTGCTCATTTGGCCAGTCGACCTGACGACTCAGGTTATTGAAGGACATTCCACAGGAGAAACGTTGTCACCACGGCTATCGAGTGGCACTGAAAATAACGCCTAAGCTTTTGAAAGGCGACTACGATAGCTAAGGCCAGTTTTTTGAGGAGCGGATAACGAGTTTCCGCTCCCGATAAAATATTGGTAATATAATAGAATGGAGATTGATTACCTGCATCCTCCCGGACTAGAATGACACTTACCGCTACTTAGAGACCAGCAATTGTTCGCCTTCCTCCGGTTTTGATAGTAGAGGAGGGCTATATTGGTACCGTTTTAGGTCATTTAAGTCATGTTGGCATTGTGAAGTCCATTCAAAGTTGTTCTCCTATTTTAAAAGCTAGAAGAAGTGATGACATTTTTCGAAGACCGAGAAATGAACCTGCTTAGAGCGGCCAATCTTCTTGTTAGCCTTTGGACTTCCTTCACGCTTTTCAGCTGGTCCGGGATGTCCTCGATGGCTTTGATCTTATTAGTATTTACTTTGATCACTCTTAGTGACACCAGGAAACCCAAGAATTTACCAGAGCCAACTCCAAACGCGCATTTTTGGGGTTGAGCTTCATGTTATTCTTCCTTAGGATACCGAAGGTTTCCTGGAGGTGTTTTAAGTAGTTACCTGTATTTAAAAACTTTACCAGCATATCATCTATGTATACTTCCATTGTTTTACCTATTTGTTTTTCGATCATCTTGTTCACGAGCCTCTGATAAGTGGCTCCAGTATTTTTAAGCCCGAAGGGCATCACATTATAACAATATGTGCCAAAGTTCGTTATGAATGGATTTTTTTCATGATCCTCCAGGTTTATCTTAATTTGATTATACTCGAAATAGGAATCAAGGAAACTCATTAACTCGTGCTTGGTCGTGGCGTGAATCATTTGTTCGATGTTCGACAATAGGAACTAGTCTTTCGGGCATGTCTTATTCAAGTCCTTATAATCTACGCGCATTCTAAATTTATTATTCTTTTTCGGAACTACAACTACATTTGCGAGCCAGTCGGGATACTTTGCCTCCCGAATTGAACCGATTTCAAGTAACTGATTTACTTCTTCTATAACAAAAATATTTCTGACCTCGACTATTAAGCGCTTTTTCTGCCTTAGCGATGTGATGCTTGGGTCCTGGCTTAGCTTGTGCATGGCCACCTCTAGCGGGATACCCTTCATATCCGTGTGCAACCGTGCGAAACAATCAACATTAGTTTTAAGAAAATCAGTAAATCCTGACTTGAGCTCGGGGTTGAGTCCTTTCCCCAAGTGAAATTTTCTCTTCAGTATTTTTCAACCAAATCCACTTGTTCAAGTTCTTCTGTCGTGGACTTGGCCGCGTCTGTTTCTTCTGGTACCTAAAACTATCTTGGTACCTGGTGGGATTTCGATGACTCCTCCCCTTTGTCATCTTGGGTTGGTTCCGGAGTAGGCGTCGGTTTCTATAATTGCTATGTGTTTAGTTCCTTCCCTTTACTGCTGGAAATCGAAATCGCGTTCATTTCCTTTGCTGCTAGTTGATCTCCTCTTATTTGTCTGATTCCTTCCGGAGTCAGGAATTTCAACAATTGGTGATATGTTGATGGTATGGGTTTTATCTCATGTAACCATGGTCTGTTAAGAATTATGTTTTAGCGTATGTCGCCGTCCACCACTTCAAATAAGACAGTCTTCATAACCCCTTCGGCATTCGTTGGAAACAAGATCTCCTCTCGGGTTGTCACACATGCTAAGTTGAACCCGACAAAGAGTTTTATTGCTGGAATGATGCTTCCGGTTAGCTTGGATTATTCCAACACTCTCCATTGAATGATGTTGGCTGAAATTCTGGGTCAACCAAAACACGTTTAATCTTGAAATCTAGAACGTTAAGGGAAACTACTAGGGCATCATTGTGCGTCAGAAGAAGTCCATTGACGTCTTCTTCCGTAAAGGTGATTTCATCCTCGGTGACCTCTCAGAGTCTCTTGCTATGAGTCACCAGTACATTTTTCTTCTTGGCTTCCAAGAAAGTTACCCCGTTGATATCACCCCACCCCCCCCTAAAAATATGTTGATAGTTAGTCGGGGGGGTCTTCCCCTATCTTTGAAAGTTCTTTAGTCTATTGTGGCCGTAATTATTCTTGGCCCGGTCACTTAGGAATTCCTAGATATGGTCGTTCTTCAACAGCGTTTCCACCTCCTCGTGCAAATGTGGGCAGTCTCCAGTTCGGTGGCCATTAGTCCCATGGTATTCACAACATAAATTAGGATCCCTCGAGCTTGGATTGGATCTCATTGGTCTGGGGAACCGTGCTTCCTTGATGTTTCTCATTGCGGATACCAACTCTACTACGCTAACATAGACATTATACTCTGACGGATTGGGATAAGTGGAGTCTCGGGAACCCGATACCTCTTTGTCCTGCAACGGCATGTTGTTCCGGCCGCGGTCAGTTCATCTTTTAGGGTTGAATCTATCCGCTGACCGGAACCATTTATTTTCACGTCCTTCGGCCCTCTCGTAGGGAAAGAATCAGCTCTTATAAGATCGTCGATCCGCACTTTTAATTTATCCTTGTTCCTTTCTCGATCCTGATCCTTAGTTGATGTCAGGAACCGAATTGATCATCTTTTATCCTTATCTTTGATTCATAACGGTTATGGATACTGCCCATGTGGTTGCTTGGAACTCAAGCAGGCTTTCTTTCATCTTCCGAGACGCGTCGAAGTTCCTCGAGTTCAACACCTTAATAAATGCCTCAGCTGCCCATTAATCTGGCACGACTGACAAGAACATCCTTTCTTTTTAGAACCTATTCACGAACTCATGCAACAATTTGACTCTCCTTGCAAAAATTTGAATATGTCCGCCTTCCTGGCCTGGACCTTTCTAGCCCCGGCATGGGCCTTAATGAAAGAATCTGTGAGTATTTCAAAGGAATCTACTGAGTGATCGGGTAAGAGTGAATACCATGTTAAGGCTAGGGTTCCTCTGAATTCCTTCAGTAGGACAAATTCAATCTCATGTTAGGAAAAGTCATTTCCTTTCACCGCCGTTGTATAACTTGTGATGTGCTCCTGAGGGTCTGAAGTCTTGTCATACTTCGATATGTCTGGCGTTTTGAATCATTTTGGAATCAATTCTTGTGTTGCGCTCAGTTTGAACGACAATTGGGTGTAATTATTCGAGTCTGGGCCCTTCAGCACTGGTGGTGCACCCAGAATTTGATCCGTTCATGGAACTCTTTTGTGTTCTGATCCATCCGCTCGTTCATTTCCCTCATGAATTTCATGAGTTCGGTTTTAAAAGGATCATTGATGTTGTCGTTACCGGATCCGCTGCCGATCCCCCAGCTACTTCGAAGCTGACCTCACCCCTAGGGGTGCTATAATTAACTCTTTGAGTCGTTTGATTTACAGGAGCGTTGGGGGGAACATGACCTCTTCCATTCCCGTTGTTGGAAGCGCATGATAATGCCTACTTTAGTCATGTCATGACTTGGCCTTGCCTTGAGAGATGGCCCATGATGGCCTTTTGTTGCTCTCTCAAGGTCCTTACTATTTCTGTAATGTGCTCGTCCTCAGCGTCATCGGGAGTTGTCTCCCACACATGTTAGGGATATTGCCCGCCATGGACCGGGGTTGCTACGTACCTCTCGTTGCGGGTGTCACTGATCGAATCCTCGTGTTGAGGCAGATTTTTGTGTGCCTCAACGTTGTGTGTGATGTTGACATCATTAGCTACCATATTTATCTTTTTTGCTGTGAAACAAAGAATCAAACAAGTTAGTAATAGGCACAAGGATCAACTCAATCGTGCATCTGTCTAAGCCCCACGGTGGAGGCCAAATTGTATACACGTAAAACGATACAGCTGAATTTGTTACATGATTTATAGACAAGCGAACTTATTTGATTTCAAAGTGATAAATAAATTAAATGAAAAGTAAGACTTAGCATTGAAATCGAAAGAAATAACAAGCCTGGTTCCGGGAGCAAGGCTTACGAATACAACGATAAGAACTGTAATAGACAAGAAATAAGATTAGATTATTCAGCTTTATAGTAAAATGTAGCATACGTTTTGCGAGAGATTTCGTATGTTACAATGGTTGTTCAAGTCCCCTTTTATATCTATACCTAGGGAACAAGATCCTAGGATCAAGCCTCTCTTAAATGACAATAATGGAGGTCATTGATGAATATGTAACGGCAGACCATGAATGCCAGAATTCTCTGCAACGGTTGCGTATTTAATACTGAGGAATATTCTTCATTAAATATCATCTGATGATAAACGTGTTTGCCTCTGTTGACTACGTTTCCTTCGGGATCTACCTGATACCAACTGAAGTTATTGTCCTCGATCTTGGTTCCTACTCGCTTCATCCTTCATCTGTTTCCGGTTTCACGTGTCATGCAATCATTCGAGCACTTAATATAAATAAAGTATACCTTATACAACTAGTAGATCTGTTGTTCAAATGCTATTAAAGATAACTTATTTAGTTATTTTGCTATTCCGGAGTCAAAGGTATATGAAACATATCAAAGGAAATCAATACAAGATTGGAAGAATTTTATCACCAAGTTGTGATAGATAGTAGGGAGTTTTAGTAGTTTTGGATGATATGAATATTCACTTTGTCGGAGAGAGTTCCATTATCCACCATGTAATTCACCTTATTAGGAAAAAAGTTGTGGTAGATAGCGTATACAAGACACTAAGAAGGTTTTGTTTCAAGAAGGAAAAAAGACTTTTGTAATCAAAGTCATTAAAGAAATGCGTTTTAACTTTTATAAAGATTAATTCATCTGAAAAGTGTTTTTTTAGTATTTGATAAACTTATCTCTAATAATATACTATTCGGAGAGAAAAGTATTTTTCGCATTCCAAAAATTTGGCCTAATAGGATAGAAATATCACTCATGTTTTTCATCTTTTTTTAAAAATTGAAATTTTTCCTTCAATAATGTTTGGTTAAAAGGAATTTGTTTTTAAAATTACTAATAAAGAATTACACACTTGTTGAAAAAACACACTACTTAAGGAGGGTATTGGGTTCACGAAAATCCAGTAGATTTTGCTCAAACTTTAAAAAATTTAAAAAATTTATAAGTACTTAACTGCAATTATTAACAAAATTCATAAACATTAAATTAGTTAAGGTGAAGGATGTCATGAATTTCTTAGACGACAAAAATGGTATAGATATGACGAATAAAAGTAGACTACGGTGCGTGTTATTCACATGATTTACTACACTCTCTGTCTGTCTCCCTCGTTTGGACTTTTCCCTTTCTTTCACTCTCTGCAATTGACATTCATTCAGGCACTACTCGGTAGCCAAATATTAATCTAAAGATTTAAAAAATATTTCCTTATTTTTTGAACTTAATGCTAAATCACACATCACCTCTGAATTGAAATAGATTGTCTATTTTGGAGAAATTATGGACACAAATAGCGGATAATTATCCAACATTGTTTGTTCATTCGTCACGATGACCTCACAGTTTACTAGCATGATATAAGAATGACGAATCCATCAACAAACTTAGGTTGAATATTTGTGTGTACGAGCTCGCCATCCAACACACGGATATCCTTTTATTACAGTCTTTCCCTATTGGGCATAGAAGATTTTCTTACATAGTATATAATAGAGGTGCTCATGGTTCCATTTGGAAAAAAACTAAACAAAGTAAGTCAATTTTTAAAATATTGAAATTAAACCAAATCAATTAAGTTAATTTTTTTATCGATTTGGTTTTTCGAATTTTTATCGATTTTTTTTTAAAGATAAGATATACACTATCAAATACATGTCCCGGCGACTACATTTTCAACGTAACACTAGCAAACCAATTGCTCTTTGAGAAATCTATCATTTACCAAGATATATTGATGATAATTGAATCAAATAATGATGAATAATTTAAGAACTCAATTAAAATTAGATTATTTTTAACATAAAATAGATTCTCGTACGTAGCAAGAGAATACTACAACTAGAATGTAAAGGCAAAGAATTGGATATTATAGTAGCAAAGAACTACACTAAAAGTGCAAACGACGATAATATTTTGGAAACTTTATATAAAAATATACATACATACATATATATATATATATGTGTGTGTGTGTGTGTGTGTGTGTCCGCGCACGCGCTAAAATTCAAACAACTAATTCTATAGTCGATTTGGTTCGATTTTTTCGGTTATGTTTTTATTAAAATCAAAACCAAACCAAATTTGTTTGATTTTTAAAATTCAAAACCAAAACCAAACCAAACCTAAAAAAATGTCACTTTTTGTCTCATTTTGGTTCAATTTTCAGTTTGATTGGATTTTTTGGATTTTTCGGATTTTTATGAATACCCCCTAGTATATATATTGGGATTATTAGGGTGTTAGGTTTTAAAATTTCGTCTGCAAACATTTCCAACAATAGAAACTAATTTTAATATTTATCTTAAAACTAATTTTATGCAACCAAGTTTTTTTGGTTTTTAAAAACAGCTGCCAAATCTAACTCCTTTTTTCTTTTTTATTAAAAAATTACTTAGTGTCAAAAAAAGAATATATTCTAAGCATTTTCTCACTAAAAATAGCATAGTCAAACTATAAGCCATATGCAGATTTGATTTTCAAGGATACATTTTAGAATATTATTTATAAAAAAATGGTTCCTATACCATATAGGAAACTATATTAACAAATATATTCATAGTTTGCATATTACCCGCCATGTTAATAGTATTTCTACAAAATATAGACAATTCATTAAATAAGGAATCATTGTAGCTGTAGGCTTCCTTATTTAGGCGCGCTAATATTGGAGAATTAAAGATTTTTTAGATATTTCATTAAATAAGGAATCATTGTAGATGTAGGCTTCCTTATCTATACGCACTATTATTGGGGAATTAAATATTCTTTCAGATATTTTCAAACGCAAATCACGTTGTATTAATTTTCGTCGCTTTTCTGATTTCACAAATCAAAAACGACTAAAACTTCTACAAATCTTCTGCAAAAAACGCAATTATGTCGAAAATCCCAATTATGCTACAATTGAATGGGAATTGGGATATTAAAATTCAATCTACCCAGTTTGTAGATATTTTGTAGATAAATTGTAGATTATTTGTATTCTGATTGTACATGCTTTATTTTCTGTTTTCACAAATCAAAAATGACTAAAACTTCTACAAATCTTCTGCAAAAAACGCAATTATGTCGAAAATTCCAATTATGCTACAATTGAATGGGAATTGGGATATTAAAATTCAATGTTCCCAGTTTGTAGATATATTGTAGATTATTTGTATTCTGATTGTAGATATTATGTAGTTTACAGAATAACTAGATAATTATTCCGTAGGAAAGGATTTATATGTTAAAATTAATATAGATGAAGTACTGTTTACATGCAACAATATTGTTTAGTTCTAGTTTCAGCCCTAATTTGACGCGGAGAAAGACTATGCCTCTTATCTTCACTTGCATGAGCAGTTTTTCCATTCTTTTTCTGTGACTGTGGTGATAATACACCCAAATCAAATGATGGAATATCTGTTTCTCTTGCTTTTTTAGGGTTGTTCTTTGAAGGTTTGTTCTTCTTCATTTAGAAAATTTGAAGCTGAAGGTAAATGAATGTATGAACTTTGAAGAATAAGCTTCAATTTTGACTGGTCGTGGAAGAAGAAGCTTGATAATGGCGTTAATGGTGGGGGTTACAAATATTTCTTTGGTTTTGGCAGAAGAAATAATGGGATTTTGATACAAAAATCGTGGGTGTGGGAGGAAAACGTGTGTGAAGGTGTGGGAATTGGAGAGAGAAACGTGGGAGGGTGGGATTAGAAGGAATATACGATACCATTAAATTAGGAGTGTAATTAATACCCTTAAAAACACTAGTGATATAAAATTGGTAATTAGGTACACTAAATATAATTATATCAAACCTTAAGCATTGAGGGTAATAAAGTTTTCTATATGGCATAGAAACGTAAAAACTCCTTATTTAAAAACTAAACCAAACCTAAAACTAGGTAGTAGGTACAACTTAAAATTCTATGTGCGCTAATACTTTGCCCTTGTATCACCACGATACTAACTGAAAAGGCCTAAGATCTGCCAATTAAGTAGAAATGACATCAGGTAGCCGCGGTAAAGGACTGTTATTTATGAATTATATAGCGTTATGAATTTCGGTTTTTCAAATTAATCTTTTAGACGAAGATTTTTAATTTAAAATTTCAAGACAAATAAGTATTGATTAATCTCTAAATAACATCCCTGAAAATGGCTATTTGTGCACTTGCCCCGCCAATTAATGGCGACAATCAGTAGTAAGACCAAATCTAAGGCCATGAGGCCCAAAATATAATTGCAGGCTGAGATCCTTATATTGAACGACTATAGTTACAAGCAAAAGATCAATGCAAATATATGAAACTGCTAGACTAGTTGCATACGAATAGTGGCAAGAACGAAGAAGTGAAGAGTGATTAACCATAGCTATGCAATAAGACCCCTTCTCTTCCATTTGTTAGTTTATATTAACACCATGTACGAGTAAAAGAGTGAATGCCAATAATTATGTGGTAATAAACATTTTATACGTATATTATTTTGGTACAAACACCAACTTTGTAGGAGTAAACATTTTATACGTTTATTATTTTGGTACAAACATCTATTAATAATCTGTATTTGTAAAATAATTCTGATAATAAAATAATATTCAAACAGAAATGTAAACGGGATAAAACCAATTCGAGCACACTGAATTCACAATGTTTCCGTAAGGAATTTAATCCCTCCTAGTACCCAAGGTTATGGATTATTTCCTCACAGGATAGAACGAATTACACACTGGTGTAGTGGTACTTCAAACCCCAGTGTTTCAGCGAACACAAAGTTCGGTAGCAAATCACACTTATTGTTGCTTTCTTTGAAGTTAAAATATGCATAAGAAAGGAGGAGAACTCAGAATATTCGTATGGAAAATCTGAGAGAATGGACTTGTATTTATAGCCAAAGTTGGGCTGAAATCTGAAGAGGTGCAACTCTTCAGAATGAATGTATTTGCAAAACGGCCATAGAATAAATGCCATAACATAAATAGCTATTTACTCAACAATAAAGAGGGAAAATTGAAGAGGGTAGTTAATTTTCTGTTACAAAAATAGAAAACTAAAAATTGGATAACTGAATTGGATGTAATATTAATATTTATTTTACTATTAATATTTTATTATTAAAACAAATATTTAATAATATTTCTGTTAATATTTACTATTAACAAATAAATTTGGTCCAAAAATTAATCAATCGATTGATTGACCAAATCCGAATTCGAAGTCGAAGCCGAAGCCGAGCGAGCGAGCGAGCCACGACGACGACGGCGCGAGGCTTGCCTTATTCTCAAATTTTTATGAGCTAGAAGAAGAGCAATTATTTATATACCCATCAAAAGTCGTTTCCTCTTCTCATATGGGACAATCACGGAGGGAAACTCAAATATTACTCAAATATTTTATTTTTCCCTCCATTTCCTATTCACCCTATTTTAAGCATTAATAGCTTAAAAACCCAACAACCCCCCCACATGTTTGATGAATAATTCCATATTCTAAACATGTTTCTTTCTTTTGTATTGTTTGAATGCGTCTATTGCTTCATTTTTACTATTAAGTAAGTAAACATAGCAATATCGAGTACTATCATCAATAAAAGTTATGAAATACTTCTTTCCACCGCGAGATGGTATTGACTTCATGTCACAACTATTTGTGTGAATTAAGTCTAAAGGATTTGAGTTCCTTTCAACTGACGTATATGGATGTTTAACATACTTAGATTCCACACATATTTGACATTTTGATTTGTCACATTCAAACTTAGGCAATACTTCCAAATTAATCATTTTCCGCAAGGTTTTATAATTGACATGACCCAAACGTATATGCCACAATTCATTTGACTCAAGTAAATAAGACGAAGCTGAAATTTTATTATTATTTTCAACAACCATTACATTCAGCTTGAAAAGGCCCTCGGTGAGGTAATCTTTTCCTACAAACATCTCGTTCTTACTTATTATAACCTTATCGGATACAAATACACATTTAAAACCATTCTTAACAACAAGTCCAGCAGACTAAATTTTTCCTAATCTCGGGAACATGAAGGACGTTGTTCAAACTCATCACTTTGCCAGAAGTCATTTTGAGAAATATCTTCCCACATCCTTTAATCTTGGCCTTTGCAGCATTTCCCATAGAAAGCGTCTCTTCGGGTCCAACAGGAGCATAAGTAGCAAAAACTTCTTTAATAGCACAAACATGGTGAGTGGCTCCAGAATCAATCCACCACTCTTTAGGATTGCCCACCAAGTTGCATTCGAAAAGCATGGCACACAAGTCATAAACATCATCATGCTTTTCAACCATGTTTGTTTGACCCTTCTTCTTGTCTTTCCTCGGAGCACGACACTCCGTAGATTTGTGTCCGACTTTTCCACAGTTGTAGCAATTTCCACTGAACCGCTTCTTTCTTGGGTTGTTTTTCGGTCCAGAAGCCTTCTTCCTCTTTTTGTTATCTTCAACAATATTTGCTCCCATTATTGTTGAGTTTCCACGGCCTCTCTTGTCAGCAGCTTTATTGTCCTCTTCTATTCTCAACCGAACAATGAGATCTTCAAGGGACAACTCCTTGCGTTTGTGTTTCAAATAATTTTTGAAGTCCTTCCACAACGGACAACTTCTCAATCATCGCTGCTACTTAGAATGCTTCATTGATGACAAGACCTTCAGCAAGGAGATCGTGAATAATCATTTTCAATTCCTAGAGTTGGGTAATAACAGACTTGTTATCTACCATTTTGTAGTCCAAAAATTTAGCAGCAACGAATTTCTTCAAACCGGCATCTTCAGCTTTGTATTTTTTTTCAAGCGCAATCCACAGTTCTTTTGACGTTTCCACGCCACTGTAGACGTTATACGAATCATCCTCAAGTCCGCTAAGAATATAGTTCTTGCACAAAAAATCAGAATGCTTCCACACCTCAATCACGAAAAAACATTCATTCTCTGGAGTTCCATCGGACAGCACAGGAACATCTTCCTTGATGAAATTCTAGAGACTTAGAGTAGTCAAGTAGAAGAACATCTTTTGCTGCCAGCGCTTGAAATCAATCACGGAAAATTTTCCGGGTTTCTCCGTCGGTGCCAATGTTGCCGGTGTTGTTCGGCTCGTTGAGAAATTAGCAGTTACCATCGGAACGACTTGGTTTCCGTTGTCATTAATCATTTCTATAAAAGAATGACACACAAACGTTAAAATCACATAGAATTTAATCTCTAATAGAGTAGAAACCCACAAAGGTTTTACTCTCCAGAAACAGTGAGTATAAGACAAATACAGAAAATATATTAAATTCCTTAAGCTTGTTAATAATCTGTATTTGTAAAATAATTCTAGAGATAATAAAATAATATTCAAACAGAAATGTAAACGAGATAAGGTATTGCGCACTAAGGACAACACAGAAATAATTCTTGAGCACGGAAAATTGCCCGAAGATCCCAAGGCATCTCAGGCATTGCACACTAAGGTAGCTCGATACAGCTTCAAGGGAGGTCAATTGTATAGAAGATCTTTCGAAGGCCTGTTAGCCCAATGTTTTGGGGCTTTCTATAAAGACCCGTAAAATTTCATGTCTAAAATAATGCCGAATTGGTCCCTATGTAGTTATAACTGTAGAAATTCTTCAAAACGGACCTCTTTGAAGTAAAAAGTACCCCGGGACTTAAAAGATAAAATTTTCAAAAATTGCGCAGATCTGTGGTCCACTATGCGATCGCAGATCAGGTATGCGGACCGCATAGTGGTCGCATACCTGGACAACCTACTGTCCAATTTGAGGACAACTATGTGGCCCAAGATGCGACCGCATTTCAAGAATGCGGGCCGCATAGTTGTCGCATTCTAGCACATTGATTCTTGCAGAGGGAGTTATGTGACGCACTATGCGATCGCATAACGTGTATGCGCACCGCATAATGGTCGCATACCAGAGCAGTCGGGTTCCCATTTTGGCCCATTTGAGGGCCAACTATGCGACAGGAATGCGGATCGCATAGCAGGAATGCGATCGCATTCCCGACCGCATTTACTGCTTCGGGGCTTTTTAATTTCTAATTTTTCACCCGACCCCCAGTTTAATAAAACACCCCTCCCCTTCATTTTTATCATGCATCTGAACAAAATAGAGAGAAGTGAGAGTGGGTTCTAGAGAGAGAAGTCCTCATCATCCCCAACTTCAAATATCACTCAGGCCTAGAAGTTTATCGAGTAGTTGTTATCTTCTTCACTATAAGAGGTAAGCCCCCACCCCATCTCCCCTTTAATTCTCAGGTTTTGGTTAAAAAATGGAACCCACATGAATTGGTTGTGATAATAAAAGATAATACTTGCATGCATGTGAATAATATTCCATAATATAGTAAAGGGAAATAAGTTTGGATAATAATTCACAAAAAAGGGGGTTAGTAATCTAAGGGGCCACATAGTGTTCGATAAAATGCCTAAATGAGTTCGAGTTATGTTCATGGTTCCTAATTCTAAGTGAAATATGTCACATTGTGGACTAGATTGACGGTGCTAGACGGTTCAGTGAATTGTGATACATATTAAAGGGGAATTTCGACTCGAGGTATGTATGGCTAACTTTATTCTTCGTAGAGTCACCTTGTTGGTGTCCGAGCATTCGGTATGAGTTTCTTGCTGAGTATATGTGAATTGATTGTCCGGCTATGTTGAGGTGTAAGATTTCATTTTCTGATTTTCTTAGTCGATTACCATGTTAAGTGAAATTGTGAAAGGTGATTTCTTTGTGATTACTCTATCATGTGCAAGGTTCGTTAAATGCTTGAATATGTTGGTATGAAAGAATGGTAACGAACCCAAATGTGTGAATGTATCTAAGTGTTAAGGGTTGTGTAACAAGTGATGAAAAGAAGTTACGAATTGATTTAATTGAACTAAATGACCATGGAAATATCGTATATGACTCATTGTTTGGCAAGGTTTATTGTGGCTTGATTTCATACGGATTGTTGGATGTAATGAATTTATATTCTTGTTGATGAAAATCTTTGTGATTGAATTAATGGTTGATAAAGACTATTGTGAACACATGATTGTTTGGTTGTTATGAAATTGTACTCTTGATGATATGAAGCCTTGTGATTGAATTGTGGGCTGTTATTGTTGCTATGAAATGTGATTGTACGGTGGGATCGGGTTGCGCACCGCAACAGAAGAAATAAGGTTGATATGAGAAGAAATAAGGGTGGAATGTGAATTGTACGGTGAGATCGGGTTGCACATCGCAACAGAATGTAATAAGGCTGAAATGTGATTGTCCGTTGGATCGGGTTGCACGCCGCAACAGGAAGTAATAAGGGTGGATTTTTGAGAAGGAATAAGGGTGGAATATGATTGTGTTGAAATAAGAATCTGTGAAACTCTCAATTTTGTTTGTTTTCTGTATATGTGCACTATTTGTTGGTTCCTTTAACTGTCTCATATCTGTGTATTGTTTGATTTTACTTGGAGTAAAGTTTGTTCATACATACTAGTACTATTCAATGGTACTAATGTCCCTTTTGCCGGGGGCGCTACATCTTTTATATGGATGTAGGTGGTTCCATAGCAGGTAGCTCAGCCCGCCGTTAGTGGTGCCTCCTCTTCATCTTTTCAGTAGTTCTAGTGAGCCCCATTTCCTCTCGGGGCCGTGTGTGGACTATATCATTCTCTTTTGCTTATGTTGTAAAAGGTATAGTCGGGGCCTTGTTGCCGGCAAGTTTATGTAAAACTCCTAGTACTCTTAGAGGCTCCGTAGACACTGTGTGCGTTGTATATATGTATATTTTGGGTGGTAGTAGTACTCACTCGTAATTGTGGATCGCATCGGAAATGTTGTACGTAACTTCTATGTTTTGGATTATCAATTGTTGAAAGTTAAAAGAGGAAAATGAAATTATGTTGTAAATTGTACTTTGAATCTAACTTGGTTAATTCATATGGAACAATGTATATTATGAACACGGGGTAATGCCTTGGGTAGGAAAGGCAATCCAGGTCCGCTTGACTGGGTTCATCTGATTAGGCTCCGGTCTCATCCCTCGGTTCTTGGGGCGTGACACTTTCGAAGCCAGCTATGTCATGCGGGGGGAGTCCATGAAGGGATCTGCGGAAATTATTAAGGCATGGATTCCTTAGTTCTAAATTAATTAGGTCATGATACTACTGGCCCCGGATGGAGAAAGATGCTAAGGTTTACATACACAAATGCGATAAATTCAACGCCACACACCATTGGTATATCAACCAGCATAACTATTGCACCCGGTTTTGTCACCCTGGCTATGCATGAAGTGGGGAATGTGATGTTAAGGCTTTTTCCCTTCTCTCTATGGGGGAAAATATTAGATTGGTTATAACGTTTTCCAAATCATTCCATTCGTACTTGGGATGAACTAGCGGAAAATTATTCAAAGTACTTTTCCCCTGGGCACATGTCCATTCTTCAGGATGAAATTCTAGCATTCAAGTAAGATCCCAATGCACCACTACACGAGATATGGGAAAGATATAGAACAATGGTGAAAGAGTGCCCTAACAATGATATGACGAAGAACATGATTCAACAAACCTTCTATCGGGGGATCAATACCACCAAGCAATGTGTAGTCAATCAACTTGTCGGTGGGAACTTCATGACTGCGCCTTATGTGGAGGCGTGTGATATTTTGGATGAGATGGCGGATACTTCATCGGTGTGGAAATCTAGAGCCAATGTTCCACAAGGTGATCAAATGTGATTCTTCTTCATAAAGAGTTACATGCCCATGAGCAAGACATAGCCGAGTTGACAACCACCATGAACCAGTTGGCAAAGGATCAACTTCAACAAGTGCAAAACCCAAGGCAATTCAATGCTATTGAGGGAGTCAACATGATGGTGAACAAGAGAAGAACAAGAAGTCCACAAGTGCAAAAACAAAATGGACAATTTTGTGCAAAATGATAGTGGATTTGATCAAGGGAATTCTTACAATGATAAAAAAGAAGAGGTCCAATATGTAAACAACTTTCAAGGGCAAAGAAACAACTTCCAAGGCCCTAGTCAACAACAAATGGAGACCTTCAAATAATCAAGGCAATTGGAATTCTAACAACCAAGGTTATTGGAATAGTGGAAACAATCAAGGAAATTGGAATAACAACAATCAAGTCAATTGGAGTGGAAGAAATAACTAAGGGAATTGTCAAAACAATAACAACCAAGGCAATTACGGAGGCAACAACCAAGGTGGGTGGAACAACAACCAAGAAAATCGGGGGTCGGCTTTTCAAAGGCCCCCGATGTATCAACAACTGAGCAACCAATATCTTTATCCTTCTTATGGTCATAGTTCCTCCAACAATAAAACGGGTCGTATTGAGAGCATGTTCAAGAAAATGGTGGAGAAGAATGCCGATTCTGATGCCCAACTTGCTTCACACAACACATCAATCTGAAACTTAGAAGTGCAAATAGGTCAAATCTCTCAAGCTTTAAATTCTCGTCCTAAAGGAGAACTACCAAGTGATACTGTGGTGAACCAAAGTGTGAGAACTATACGAGGCATGCCATGGATGTTACTACAAGAAGTGGAAGAGGTGGGAATACACCTACCTCAAGTCAAAGGAAACTTGTGGACGGTGAGCAAGTGGTAGAAGAAGAGGAGATTCCGAACAATGTTGTGCAAGCAAATAATGAAGTGCGGATTGATGTTGATGAACGGTATAAGAGACTCAAGAGGATGTGAATCCATCTAGGGATCATGTGATTGACATATCGAAACCGGTAGTGCAAAAAGCTAAGGCACCATTGCCTAAGCCACCTCCTCCCTATACTCAAAGGCTTGCCAAGGAAAATGGTGAGAATCAATTCAAAAAGTTCATTGATATGATGAAGAGTCTCTCTATAATTGTGCTATCAGTTGAAGCCTTCAAGAAAATACCTAGATATGCAAAGTTTATGAAGGACTTGGTGACAAAGAAGAGATCGTGAATTTTGAAACTATCAAAGTCACTCACCATGTATAGAGGAGAAGCCCTGACCCTGGTAGAATTAGTGGAACCTACCTTGAGATATTTTTTGGTGTACGAAGAAACAAATAATGAAGCAATACTAGTCAAGTTGCAGCTGCTCAACAAACGCAGGGACTTGGCGCATAAAAGGATGGCAACCCAAAAGCAGAGCATGGGAAGATATTACAATCGAAGAGCCAACATCTGTTATTTCAAAGTAGGAGACTTGGTCTTAAGAAAAGTAACTCAGAACACCCGGGAACTCGGATCCAGAACTAGAAGAGTCAGAGTTATTAGGTCGGACCGCGAGGCCCCTCCGGGTAGTTGACTCCAGCTAACGGGCCCTTCCAAGGGGTTTCTCCTCATGCTATACACAGAATATGTTTTTTCAACAGTGAGGAAGGTCGCTCGACGCTGAAGTTCTTCATTAAGATGATCAACCTCGGTCAAAAGTTTATCTCGCTTGTATCTAACGGCCAGGAGCCTGACATCAAGTTCACGAACAGTAGAGTTAAAAACTTTATTATGCTCCATAACTCTATTATGTCTCTCTTCCAACCGGGAATACTTCTCCTCGACAGCAACAGTTTGGAGTTCAAGGCCGCCTCCAAATTATCCAATCTTTCAGTAGAAGCATCCTCGCGATTAGATGAAACAAGACCGACATTGTGGACCTCAACCCATTTTGCCCTAAATTCTTCACATTGTACCCTTAACAGGAGGTCTCTTGGCCAAGGGTCACTACCTCTTTCTCACTTTTCTGCAACTAAGCTTCCGATTCAGCGGCCTTAGCAGCTCGTGCTTCCAAATTCTGGGAGGCGGGCAACAATCTAATCCCACTCAGCCAATAATTAATCTCGTGCTGAGGCGAGCTTTTCTTTGTTAAGGTTCTATCTTTGAAGGCCCTCCGAAGCAATGAAGTTATCCTACAAAATAGAAGTACAAATTAAGAGCCCTTCCACAACAAAGGTAGAAGAAACAAATACTATACCATCGCCGCGTTATGCATGGAATTGTTCGTCAAACACTTTCCCGAGAGAGATTGTATGTTATTCTTATCTTTTTCTGAAGCTAGAGGCTTTAGATAATTAGCAAGTTCCACCTGCCGGGATAACAGATGGCATCCCATGAACTGGGACTAGGGAAGAGGGACATCCTACTCTCGGACAACTGTGGCCGCTGGAGATGATGTAGTAGTTGGTGGTGGCGCAGGAAAAGTTGGTGAAGAAGGAGATGAAGCTGATGGCGTTGTACGTTGAGAAGCAGATGTGGCAACATCAGTGCTAGTTGTTGGTTTCTCATCAACAGAAGGCGAGAGACCTGGTACCCAGCCTCACGGTACTGAGAATAGCAACTGGAACTCGGAAGCGAGAATTGGCATCTTTCACTAAATTATTATCCTCCTAGAGTGCCGAGGTATTCTTCTCGGTTAGCGTAACTAGCTCAACTTATTGAGCATTCAATTGAGCTAATAAAGGTCGTCGTCTTCTATGTAGAGAAGCCCTCTCACCGCTGGGTTCTCCATCATCATCGATCACCACAGTGTTTATGGCTGACTCGAACACGGCGCTCATAACTACAGCGTCCGCGAATGGTTCGAGCATGGCACTTTTTGCCTTTTCATATTTTCCATCGGTCGTGGAGCAACGTCATCTTTTTGGTTCCTTGTTCTTCGGTCGGGGACTCCGAGAAGAGGCACTTGATCCAGAAGCGATCCTGGGGACACTCATTCGAGTGAAAGCCTCCTTCAATAACCTCGCCAGCCCTGGATAGACCTGAATACGACATGAGAGAGAATTTAATCAATATTCCCATACGAAAGATAAAAACAATATGAATTCGACCTACCATGATTTTTGGCATTCCATCAATATTTAAAGGCCAATTCTTTACACATGCAGGTCTCCGGCGTAGTGACATCCAAGAACTTCTGGACCCATTGGTCCAAGTCTTCAATCCTTGGTGGTGTCCACCGAGTTGCTAAAATAGTGAAAGAAAAAGGATCAGTAACAACATGGGAAAACCTTTAACTAGAAGAAAAGACAAACGATAAACTTACGTGTACGGTTCATTAATTCCGAAAAGGATGAAGTCGTGGACGGGATGATGTCCGTGGTAGCAACTACAATAAACCACTCCGTCCACCCGCGATCCTTGTCATCATCATGCTGGTGAGCAAATCACAGTGACCACGTTTGCTGAAGTTTATCATTCTCGTACGAAAATTCTTGGGGAAATAAAGGTTTATCAGTCGAGCCAGGGAAAGTTCTTCCCCGGTCTCCTGGTATAGCCGCCGAAGACAAGCAACAGTCCTCCGCACAAAAGGGATCACCTATGCTAAGCACACTTGGTAACGAAGGCAAAACTCCATGATAACGGAGTCAAC
>ML246295.1:628-16057 GCA_005239495.1 Nicotiana undulata | reverse complement strand
CCCCCCCCAATGAGAACGGGACCAAAGTAAAGGTACACGTATAAATATACGTAAAACCCTTCTTAAAGAAGGTTACCCGCTTCGCCAGGTCATGAGCGATGATGTTTAAATCTTGACCCATAATCTTCCTTCACAACATCGATAATGGAAGGAATGATGGAAGAAGGATACACGCCAACAACCCAAGTTCAGGAGTTAGTATAAGGGTACTTCTATTTGAAGTCTTTAGTTGTAATAAGCCTTTTGGGAATAATGGTGCTCATCGTGGGAGGAGCAACATCATCAGCACTTTCTTTGTTATTTAAGGAACTAGGATTTTTGGAAGAAGAAGCCATATTTAGTATAAAGGAGTAAGAAGTCTCTTTGAAGAGGAAGGGTAAAGAAAGTTAGAAGGAGTTGAGTAAAGAAGCCGAAAAAGTTTTAAGAAGTGTAAAAGAGGTAAATTAAAGTGTATAAGTAAAAGAATTGACGGTTACAATTGCGATTATAATTACCTCGAGAGTCAGTGAAATTATTGTTGAATCGTGGGATGACACGTATTTGGGGCAATGAATGCGAAGATACGTGCGTCTAATCAAGCGTCAGAAACTTTTTAGAGAGGACTAGAGAATTTTCCGCCAAGAAAGGTATCTTTACCAACTTCCCGGTGACACAAGGTTATACCATCGGAAAATAGGGGGATTATTTATATAGGGTAAAATATATTCATATTAAATGCACACATGGTATAGCGACATGTGGAATCAAAGGTAGAAGGTAACCAAGTCCGAAGGCGACAATCTTGTTTATCCTCGAAGGAAATGATGTTCGTAAAGGCAAGATAAATGCCTGCCACCCAGTGACATTTAATGAAAAATATTCTATACAATTAAGTATGTAGTGCGTTATAAAGAATATGACATTTACTGCCTACCGTTACACATTCTTCAATGGTCCCCATAATTATCATTTAATTGGGGCTTGATCCTAGGACCGTGTTCCCTAGGCACCATTAAAAACAAAAAGCTCAACAACCATTGTACAAGATACGAATTTTCTGACAAGCACATACATACTATGTTCAAAGATCAATAACACTTTACCTTCTTGCTTATTAATATTGTTGTTATTTCCTCCGTAAGCCCTGCTTTCGGAGCCAAAATTTCTACTAATTTATCTCGATTTCAATGCTAAATGTTATATTCTTGTTTAATTTGTTTATAATTTTAGGATCAAATTGATTCACTTGTCTATAAGTCACGTATAAATTTAACCGTATCATTTTACGGGTAAACACACATTATACTGGAATTCAAGTAACATTACAGGGGTTCAAACCTTTATAGGTTAAAAATTCAATAAGGATTAGGGGTGTTCATGGCTCGGTTTGGATCGATTTTAACCTAAAAAGAAACCAAACCAAGTAAGTCAATTTTTTAAATATTGGAACCAAACCAAACCAATGATTCGGTTTATGTCGTTTTTTGGAGATTTTTCTATTTTTTCATTTTTTATCGATTTTTTCTTAAAGATGAAACGTACACTACCAAATACATATTTGGAGACTATATATTCAATGTAACACTATAATAACTGGAAATTTTGACTGCTTATTAGCACCTTTTAGCGTTTGTTTTAGTCCGAATGTATTGAATTGTGTTTCCGAAACTAATAAATTTTGTGCAAATTGCAGGAATGTTGGAAGTTTGGTGTCCCATGATGAAATCCAATCAAAACGGAGTGTTCCAAATCACAAGGCAATAAAAGTCGCAGAAGAAATTGCGGACCGCAGAATTTCACCTACAGCCGCAACCCAAGCAGCAGAACCCAAAAGGTTTTTCAGCAATGTGTGGACTGCACATGAATTGTGCGGCTGCAGAACTTGGTTTTCACTGACAAAGATTCAAAGTTCAGAGAATATGCAAGAAGACCAAATCCTGAAGCATTTCTGAAGCGCGGACCGCACATCAGAGAATATACAAGAAGACCAAGTCCTGAAGCCTTTGTGAAGTGCGGACAACATAAGAAATGTGCGACCACAGAAGTTTCCTTGCGGCCGCAGTCCATAAATGTGCGGCTGCTGAATCCTCCTTCCTTCCAATTGAAGAAATATGCGGACCACACATGGAATTGTGCGGCCGCAGAACCTCCCGAGGGGAATTTTTGTCCGCAGTTTTTGGCCTTGTATAAATAGATGAGTTTCACAACATTAGGCCGAGTTTGGACATTAAAAGTTGTTGTAGCCGTTTCTTCTTACTGCTTTAGGAAGTTTTACATTATTTTGGTGTTTAAACACTATATTTTGATCATTTTGATCTTTCATTATGGGTTTAACTAGCTTTTCTTCTCTATTTTTTTCAAATCCCATTATGAGTAGCTAGATTTTTACTAGGATTATGATCTAACCATAGTGTGTAAACCTTAAGGGTGAATAATTTTATGGTTGTTTATGATTGGGTGTTGATTATTTAGCTTAGTTCATGCTTCAATTTTAGAATTAATGGTTGCAAACATTGATTCATGCCTATTTGACTTAGTCTCTACTTGAGAAAGAGAGACATAGTCTAAGATAACTAGGGTAACAAGGAATTTGGTTAATTGAAAGATTGATTATCCTAATTAAAGGGTTCAAACTAGAGATAGTAAGAAATCGAATTGAGCTCATATCAACTATTTTATTTGATACCCATTTGGACTTGAGAAAACTAAATTGGGAAAATCACTCTCTGACCAAGAGGTATTGAGTGGGTAACGTAGAGTTGAGAGCTATAATACACCCAATCAACAAAATAAGTATTGACGTCTTTATCCCTTCAAGCAAACATCTCGGTTATGGTTTCAACCCTAGGCCTTTAAACTATTTAGAAAAATATAAAAAAAACATTCATCTCTAGTTTATTTACCTTAGCTTGCAATCATTAGAGTTATAGTAGAAGTAGAAGTCAAAATTGTGTTGTGGAGGTGCAATTAAGGTAGTCCATTCACTTGCTTCAAATATATACTCCTGACACCCCTTATAACTCCCAGTGGATTTGACCCTGATTCATAGTTGGGTAATTATTATTGTGTACGACTGTATCATATCTCTTATTGAGGTGTGTTATGGACGTCATCACACGATCAAGCCAATCAAGATATATTAATAATAATTGAATCAAACAATGAGAATAATTTAAGGACTCAATTAAAAATAAATTATTTTTAACATGAAATAGATTCTCGTACGTAGCAAAAAAAAATATAACTAGAATATAAAGGCGAAGAACTAGATCATTATATAATAGCAAAGAACTAAACTAAAAGTGCAAACGATTAATATGTACCATAAAGTTTTAGAAATTTTGTATAAAAATATAGGTATAATAATAAATTTTGAATAGCTATTTCTATAGTCTGTTTAGTTTGAATTTTCGGTCATTTTGTTTTATTAAAATCAAACCAAACCAAATTTGTTCGGTTTTAATAATTTAAAACCAAACCAAATTTGTTCGGTTTTAATAATTTAAAACCAAACCAAAAGAGTATTGATTTTTTTTTTTTGGACAGTTTGATTCGATTTTTCATATCTTATGAACACCCCTAGTAAGGATTACTGGATTTTGAATCCTTTCACATTGTTTTAGATACCTTGTTTTGAATTTCAGGAATCATTCTGGATTTTACACTAGCAAAGGCTAAAAGATCAGGAATTCTTCTTGGGGTTTGGAACTCCATTATCGATTGCTAGAGTTTTGTTCCGTATTTTTATTGGGAGTAAAAATATCAATTTAATCGGACTTCGCCAATGCATTTGAAAAGGCGGGACTTGAATCTCATAGCATTTCACCTAGTCCCAACAGCAAACAGAAAGTAAGATATTCGGAAAATATTTGTTTCTCCTTCGTATTGAATCAATGTGACTTAATATACGTAATATATACAATCAAAGTTAATTATTGTGGACGGGGAATAATTTGTTTAATTCAGATGGTGACTTTGAGTAATTGATGGTGAATGCAAATGAAAAAAGACATTAGGTTTCTTTCATTGGATGACAAATCATAAATCCTCGTATCCCCAACTTAATTTACGTGGCGTTTCATTCACTGATTTGATTACTCCCAATCTTTATTCCTTTTGGATAATATAATACATTATCTTAATATCACCAACATACTTTTCTGCGTCAGTATCTACTAAACCAACTTTCAATATGATAATTCATTTCATTTTCGACTTTCTTAGGGTTGTCCTATTGGTTGAGTGTGACAGTGCTACTTAACTGCATGCCTTTATCATATATCCTTTTCCTTTTTTCTTCCTTTATTGGAACAAAACAATACATCATTTATTTATAATGATCTTTTGTCGTTGCGTTGTTTAGTTAGAATAATTAACTATTGTTATCACTCGGGTACTCGAAAATAATTTCTCCAAAATAAAACAGGAAACAGAAACAGAAAAAGTTCCGAGCCTATAGAAAATTGTGTTTCCTTTGTCCAACTCAACAAATGGCAATAAATCACATTGATGGTTACGTTATGCTTTAGAAATCAATTAAGAAATGCAGAAGAGTGAGGGGAGAGTTTGTAAATTTTTGGTTCGTCAGCATGAGGCACACTACAAGTAATATGCTTTTTAACGATCATTTTTAAACAAAGGGATATGGATCCTATCGTTGTAGATGTATCTATGGCGACTAACTTTTTTTCCGGTCGTTAAAGCAATTTTTAGCTTGACATTAACAAAGGAATAATGTTGGATCCTTAAAAAGCATAATATTCCGTCGTTAAAAATTATACTTAATCGATAAAAAAAGAGGCGCTATGTTTTTCCTCCTTTTTCCCCAAACTCGCCCTATGCCCACCCCCACTCGCCCTCCAAATAGTCTACTGCTCGATAAAAACTTAAAACTGCTATCAAGATTAATTTATGGTAGAAGAGAAAACCGTTAGTCACCTTCGTAGGCATCAACTATTCATCTTGGAGTTTTTTCTCATCAAGGTAAGATTTGAAAATTTACTCTTTTTAGGTTAACCCGAACCCACTTCAATTCACCCACTTGGGGTTCTAATTCCATCACGGTCTTCTTCGAATCCTTATTCCTCCACACAACAGTATCAGCAACCCCTACCGCAATATTCATATTATCCTCAACAACAACAACAAGGAATTAACTACGGCGAGGTCGCTACTGTGTCAATGCCCATTGTGTCCCACACACCTACGGTATGAATTTTCCTTTAATTTTCTTTGAATGCAATCTGATATGTTTAATTTTAGATTTTTCTTGTTTTGATTGGTAAACTTTCAATTTTAAGCATAGCAAAAAATTAAGGCCCGCTTACACACACTATCCTCCTCAGACCCCACTTGTGTGATTCTACTGGGTTATTGTTGTTGTAGCCAGAAAAATAGGTATGAGATTGTGCTTGATATGTACAAAAGCTGATTACAATTATATATGAGTCATGTTGCCAGACCAGTGGTACTTAAAAAATCTAGCATTTTATCAACTTTACAAGATTCAAATGATACGAACACGATAACTTTATTGCGGGGTTGCTTATAGCTTTGTTGCTTTTACTAAACATAGACATTGTTAAATCAAATATCAATTAATTAGTCTAGGATAAAAATATGTTAAGTGTTAATTGTGAAAATTGTTTCTTTTGTTGCTTCCTATATGCAAAGAGCCTCTAGAGTTAATTGTATGTATTATCATTTTTAGAGCATGAATTTTCGTTTTATATGATATGTGTTTAATTGGAGGCAAGAATTGCCATTATCATATTCTCAAATAACTATGTTGCATCCAGATGGTGCTTGGAAGAACTCATTTAGATCGTGGAGTGCATTGACAACAAAGGAACAACAATCTTTCCTGTCTTCCTTGATGTTGAGCCATCGGATGTACGCAAGCAAAAAAATGGAGTTGCTGAAGAATTAGCCAGATGCAAAAGTAGTTCTAGTTTTGAGAAGGTGTTGCGGTGGAAAGAGCTTTGCAAAATGCAGCCAATATAGTAGGATGGCATGTTCCTAAGACTGCCAATGGGTGAGTAGTAGAATAAAAGGAAACCTTTTTAATTTGATTCAAGTTTTGTGAGATTTGTACGTCATTTTCTGGGGTATGCTCTGCAAATTCTCAATGTTTTCCATGGTTTCTTGAATTAATAATAAGTGTTTCGAGCCATGGAAAGCATGACGCGTCAATATTCATTAATTTTTCACAATCTCTTTTAGAGAATTGTTGTCTAGTATTTTTGATGGTTTTTTGATCATTTCTTTATCCATATATGAAAAAGTTAAAGTTGAGCAGAGTAGTATTTCTTATGTAATTTGGGGCTAAATATAAATGTGCATTTGTTTTCTGCTCTATACGCCATTTACATTATCAACAAGGAAATGAATCAAACAAATTTGTTAGTAAGTCATGAAAGAAAAACACTTTTATATGTTTAAACTTTTGAACATTCTTTCAGTCTTGCGTTGTCTGCCTTTTAAGTGAATGGTTTAATTCTTTCAATATTTGCTCCTATAATGGTGGATTATATTGTTTCAACCTTGCCTCAAACTTGGGATTTTTTTAAATTTCTCCAAAATATCCTTGCTTTATATATATTATCCATGTGAAATAACAATCATGAGTCTGAATTCAGTTTTAGATTCTGCATACCCTCCTATTATTTGAATGTATATATATGGACCTGAAAAACCCAAGATCTTTTCGGTATGAGTTATTGTGCTTTTTGTATCTTTTATTTACATTGCATCTTGTAAACCTAAATCCCTTATTTAACTTTTATTTTCGTTATGTTTCTTGCTGCGGGAATAGTTGAAGCCATACCCAATTGAAAAAGGATGTTATCCAAACGCATTTCAAGTAATTCTAGTAAAACTTTGCCTCCTATTTAAGTTTGATGCTTTATAATCCTAGTAATATGAATCTTCTATTTCATACTATTTGTATTTTTAATTATTATGCTCGTTGTATTAACGAAAATTGAGACTGTCATCAGAGGCTTTAAGTGAGAATTACTTAATTAGAAGTTGTGTATTAATATTTCGAAGTAGCTTGAAAGTCTTACTTTCTCATGATCCGATAAAAATAAATGATACTTGTTTATTTGCTTATTTTCTTATTTTGGAAGTGAGATTGCTTCAATTTTGGAATCCGGATTCATACAGTTTATAGAAAAGTTATTTGTTCTATGTTCAAATCTTACCTTAGTGGAGAAATTGAGAGTATGTTCACATTGCTAGTCTTTTTTTTCTTTTTGGCTTGTTTCAGGGTGTCCTAGCTAAAGTTTTCAGCTAGTTTTATTTGATTACTAGCGATTAGAATCTAGTATTTAGTCTTTCTACTGTGATGTATTTTCATATATCCTGTATTTTATTTACTAAGTAGGCACTTCAATAGAACTTTAATTTTAATATTATAAGTTTATTTTGTAAGGTATTGTCATCATTCTATTAACGATTTAAAAAGAAATAACCATGAAAATGAATACAAATTCATAATTTGCATAAAAATCTTAGAAAATAAATTATCATAATGATTTTGGAAGTATTTCTGTCTCAGTAAAAGGAAGTTAAATGAGTTTTTCAAGTCTTTTGTGGAGTTTGCAGCTAGTTTGATTTTAAAAAAATATTGAAGCCTTATTATTAGTAGTATCATCTTTGTTTTTTAATTTGCAATTTGTTATAATGACATTAGATATTTTGTTCATTTTTTTCATAGACCTCCCAGAGGCAATTTGATAAAAAAGGTTATGTAGTTCAAATACAAGCCATATATGAGTAAAGTGTTGCAGAAATCAAAGGTTAGCTTTATCTGAAAGTGAAAGTTTTGCTGTGATTTTATGCTCTATATTTTCAAGAAATATGTATTATCGGATTGAAAATAGATATCAGTTATATTAAAACAAGTCTGACATTTATCCTGTTTGGTCTAGATTATCAAATAGTTTATGTTTGTTAGATAAAGGATTATGTGATAACTCTAAAACAATCAATTTCTCTGAAGGAACAGCTTGTCGTTGACAAATGATTGTTACTAATGAAGCTGATTTAAAGAGAAACACTTATTATATCATCTATAATTGTTATCCGAATTGAACATACCCTTATTAGGTTTTGGAACACGGGATTTGAAGAAGTTGCTTGGTACCTTCTTCCTTCCTGCTCCGTTCATATTTCAAAAGCCCTTATTACTTTTATTTTTTATGGTGGATAGATAAGATATACATCTTTAATTTGGAGTAGTTAATAGGGAAAACTCTGCTTGCAGGGAAAAAATTCTTTGTATGGTTCGGTCCAAAACTGTTGGTGTTTTTCATGGACCCCAAACTTATAAAAGAAGTATTCTCCAATAACTATCTATATCAAAAGCCTCGTTCAAATCCATCACCCAAGTTATTAGCACAAGGACCTGTAAGCGAAGAGGAAGACAAATGGGCCAAACATACAAACATCATCACTCCTGCCTTCCATCTGGAGAAGTTAAAGGTTTGTAACTGCAATGGATTCTTCTTAAGTAGTCCATTTTTATCTTTTCTTTCATCGAAACGACAACTTCCTCTTCATTGTGATTCTTTTTTGAAGTACTTGTTTGGAACCATTTTGTATTCCTAATTACAAAGTCGGAACATTTTGAATAAGTGTCCCTTCATTGGCTTTCTGTTAACTATTTCTAAACAACATATGCTTCCAGCTTTTGGTTTGAGTTGTACTGAGATGCTGAGCAAATGGGAAGGCATTGTTGCAATTGAGGGCTTATATGAGATAGATAAATGCTGAGCAAATGGGAAGCTATACGCTCTAGTTATATTCCAGGTTGGAGGTGATTTGCCCTAACTATCACTATAGTACTCCTTTACAAATTTCACTGGACAGTGCAACATGATTAACTCGTGCTCTGGTGTTTGATAATTTGTTGATGCATATCTCTTTCCCTTTTCTGATTTCTTGCTTATTAAACTGTTTTGACAGGTTTTTGCCAACAAAGAGGAACAAAAGAATGAACGAAATTGAAAAGTATGTTCAAGCCTCAATTAGAGGTATTGTTGACAAATAATAAACATGAAAGCATGAGAGGTGAATAATGAGGATCTGCTTAGTATATTGCTGGAATCAAATTTTTAAGAAATTGAACAGTGTTGCTTGTGATGGACTCTAATGTTGATGAGCAGGCATCAGGATTGGCAAGCACAGACCAGAGAAGAGGTATTGCAAGTCTTTGGGAGCCAGAACCTAGATTTTGATGGATTGAATCATCTAAAAATTGTAAGTGTTCTAGTTAGTTGATTCAATTTCCCCGCCATGGATTTGCCTATTATTGTTACTATGTGTGCTTAAATTAGAACTGAATTAGATGCTATTTCTAATGTTTGATACTAGACTGTATATAGTCATGTCACAAGTCAACTCTATAACCATGATCAGGGGAAGATTATATTATCTGTGGGTGCATCTGCACCATTGCTTTAGCTAAACTCTAAAATAATGTTTAAGAGAAGGTATAGTTATACTAATTTCACACTCATTTTGACAAATGCGTAATGGTGCAGTGGTACTAAGCAACCACATGCCTAAAACTTTAGGTCCTCTTATGAACATGAGAGACAACTTAGCTCGTCAAGAAAGGAAATGAAAAGTAGCTTGCTCGTATTAGCCAATGTGACTGTAAAGGGTGATTTAGATCCCCCGAACAACTCTGACAACATTGGCAAAGAAAAGATGATTTGAAAAATTTTGATTCCCTAATTTACTTTGCGAGTTCAACCACTAGTTATTGTTCACATGTTGTTTAAGATACTTTAGTGTTTGCATCATTTGTGTAAATAGCTTATTCTTTGTTACTACACTGACATAATCATATTCTTCTATCAAATCAAGATTTGAAGTCCGAGTATCATTTCTTGAAGAAAGTGCAGAGCAAAAAGTTAAAATACAAGAAATTTTTTATTTTGTTCGAGTGGTTTAATGGTGTCTTATGTACATTGAATGCATGTTTTTTCCTTTTTTAGAGTTGATAAAATGATGTCATAAAATTTGGACATTTTATGTTTCTTCAGTTCTTTGTATTAACGATGATGTTTTATATGAATATTGATTGTTTAATTTATTTTTGATTGTGTAGTGTGTATGAAAGCATATGAAATAATTATAAAATATTCAATAAAATAGAGCATTATAATTATATTTATTAAAACTTCTCATTAGCGAAGGAAAATTTGGGCGTTAAAAGTACCTGTAACGACGAAATATGTTGCTCCCATAAAGATTTTTAATGATCGGAATGACAATGGAAAAATCTGTCGCTAAAAAAGACATACTGCGACCGGAATTTATGTTGTCGCTAAATAATCTTTAACGACCGCCTTACAGTCCGGTTGTTAACTTTTAACGTCAAGGCTATAACGACCGGATTTAAACTTCTAACGACCGGGTTTCCCCTCGCTAAAGGCCATTTTTCTTGTAGTGGCACCACATCTTCTCAATTCTTTTAAGAGTTAGAAGATGTGCTTCTCTATATAAATACAAGAATTTTCTTTTCATTTTCCGATGAGGGACAAAGTGCCTTAGTAAAAGGAACATTTCAAACTTTTCATTTCCCTCCAAATCTTTTACCTCTATTTCTCGTTCACACTTCTTTATTTTATTAAATAAAACCAACGATTATTACTTTCTCAATACTATTTTAAGATCGTATATTTCAAAAATATTTCTTTCTTATTTTTTGAATATAATCAAATATTGTTACAGTAAATTAAAACATGGGGGGGGGTTAATCTTTTAATAGTCGATAAAATTTCTTACGTGCACGTCTATCAACAGTCTAATTTCTGAATGATACTAATTTATTAGGGAAGGATCTCACTAACAAAGGAGATATGCGTGAACGGCATAAGCACAATGCTTTCTAGACAAACCAATTAGAGTACTATATTTAGAAAGTTATTGCTTAATTTATCTTTGCTTAATTAACATCATCTCCTACTTTTCTTTTAAAGTCTCGAGTCTATTCAAATATAACATGTAGTAACAGTACTGTATACGGTCAAAATCAGGCTCGTCCGATTTTGTATGGTTAATCGAGGTTAGAAAGGCAGGTCGAGATCTGGTCCCATGTTATATCAGACCGTGACATGGAGATACGGTATCGAGCTCGGGATTCAAAGGACCAATTGAGATCGATACCAACTAGGATCGAGTCCAAAAGGGAAAGACATCGAGCGAGACCGAAGTTAGCCTGCTAAAGTTGAATAATGGAAAGTTGAGATATCCATGAACATGCAAGGATCGTGGCGGAAATCTCGGCACATATCAAATCAAGAACGGGTATTTATCCAATTATGAGATTTTCTTCTGTATTTAGAATTGTATCATAAGTGGAATTCTCCTACTATATAAAGGGGAATTTAAGTTATTTTGTAATCATCTCATTCACGCATAACAAAGCCATTTTACATTTTATCTCTTCAACATTCTTGCTCTGCTTTTAAGTTCATACTTCTCCATTACATACTTATTCAGTTCGAAGGCGGTCTAGCTCGAGGGCCAAATTGCGCTTTGCATTGGTTTTCTTTACTTTACCATTAATTTCTAACATCAATTTTCATATTTCTCAGTTTGTACCGAGTGAAATCACGTATCCTTAAAACCACTTATAAATTTAATTTTTATCCGATTTTAAGGGTAAACAGTTTGGCGCCCACCGTGGGGCTAAGGATAATACTGATTGCCTGGCACTAATTTTCATAACACACACAACTTTACACTTGTTCTTGTAAACATTTTCGGTTTCAGGATTAGCATGTCGAACTCTCAAGCAGTACCCACACACGCTAATAATGGCCTTGGTTTTCATGGAGAAAACGACAACATAGCCGCCCCAGGGAACGAAGTGTCTCAGGCTGACCTCGAGGGAATACCAGTTGCAGACCCCATCGACGTCAGTTCCCATGTTGCCCTGAATGCAAATCTGGGAGTTGACCCCGAAAATAGCGTCAGCAGAGACGTTCGATCAGCCGGTCAGAACACATAGGGCAGCGGCGGCGGAATCAGCCTTCGAATAATATTCGAAATGTTGCAGGATCAACAAGCTGCCATAGCGCAACTCCAAAATCAGAACCACGCACCGAGTAAGGTCGAACCCGAGCCCTCACTAGAAGTTGTTCACATGGACGAACAGTACCAGAGAGGTCAAACACGAACGAATCGGGGACTGACCTCGCTATTATAAAAATGCTCGAGGATCTAACAAAGCGAATCGAACCAGGGGAGAAGAAGATTCAAGCATGACAAAAAAGTGGAAACATATAACTCCCGAATTGATCAAATTCTGGGGGCACCACCGATTCTGAAGAGTTTGGATTCAAAGAAGTTCGTACAAAAGCCTTTCCCCCCGAGCGCGGCTCCTAAGCCCATCCCAAAGAAATTCTACATGCTAGAAATTCCCAAGTATAATTGAACTACCGACCCTAATGAGCATGTCACTCCTTACACATGCGCAATAAAGGGGAATGATTTAGAGGATGATGAGGTTGAGTCCGTTCTGCTGAAGAAATTCGGAGAAACGTCATAAAAGGGGACGTAAAATAAGGTTTGCTATGGAGATTCGTATTAAATTACCATTATTATCCTTAGCCCCACGGTGGGTGACAAACTGTTTACCCTTAAATGAGTAAAATTAAATTTGTATGCGGTTAAAGGATACTTGATCTAATTTAACACGAATGATCTATGAACATATTTTAATTAAAGTAAAGTGAAGCAATATAATCAAACTAAACTTGATGAACAATTAAGCCTGGCTTTTTAGATGAACTCTGAAAATTAACCTTAGTCGAGCCCTCGAGACTAGCTCGGTTGTAACCGAATAATTAAGCAGCTAAAGAACACAATGAACAGTAGCTAGAGAATGAAAATGAACTTGTATTGCTTTGATATGCGTGCCAGCAGTGATTTTAAAATGAAAAAGTCTCCCATTTATATAGTAGTAGAGTTTTAATCCTAGTACAAGTCTAAATAAGGTAAAAATCTTCTTTTCCTAGTAAATATTGATCCGTAGTTGATATCGGACGGGATTTGTGCCGTAACACCCGATATTCAACCATGTTCGATCCCTGATGCACCGTTCGTCCTCCTCGGGCTTCGAAACGAAGAACCCTTCGGCTCTACTCGAGGTTGTGTCCGATTACACATCCCTTTCGTTTCTTTACCGGGAAATCGGGAGTAACATTATCTCTGATTTTTTCCATACACAAGTTGAATAGTGTTTATTTCATGGTTAGAAGAAAATAACAAGTAGCTCATCGAATTATCAAGTTTTCTACTTTTCCCCCCTTAAAAGACTGAATCTGGTCAACAATAAACGAGAGTTAAGTGGAAGACAAAACTGAATTGGAATTTTGAGATGCTTTTGACAAAGTTTAACAAAATAGATTCTATGAAAAAAGAACAGGTGTGGGGCCATTTTTTCATTAAAAAGAAAGACCTAGACCTTTGACAAGCATTATCCTTTGTTTTTTATGCACAAAATTCGCTTTATGATAATTAAATAGTGGACCAAAAGAAAATTGCTTTTCCAAAAAGAAAAAGAAAGTTAACTTTTTCTTTTTCAACCCACCCCAACTCATACCCGAGTTCGGGGCAAAATTTATCCGCATCGAATATTTACATCGTGCTAAGTTAACCATAGAAAGAAACTAATTAAGGTTTATTAAGAGTCCTATTTTAATAAATAAAGAAGTAAGCTCATAATAACGGAACATTTGAAGGTTTTAGGTTGTAGTGCATTTGTCTTTCTTCTTCTTCTGCATGATATTATGCGAAAAAACTCAACCGAAAGTATATTGGGGAGACAATTTCTCAGGTATTATTCAGTGTTTGTTATTTGTTTATGCCTGCAGAAAAAATTCTCCTAAGCTTTAGTTCAGTTAGTAACCCTACTTAGACTATTATTGTCTTCACAAAAAAAAGTCGTCAAAATATAAATTGAAAATTTCTTTTCAAGATTAAGTTTGATAACCTTTTTATGATTAGTAACGATGCAATTATGCAAAGCCAAGTGCAATTGGTGAAGTTCTTTACTATGAGTTTTGTGATGACCCAAGGGGTCACTTTATGAATTTAGACTCCGTTCTAGGTTTATTAGCCATAAAAAGACTAATTTTAACTATCTCGATTTGTGTGCGCAGTCCAGACGTGAAACCGGAAAGCTTTTATGTTAAAAATATAAGAAACAATAATTTTTAGAATTACATAATTTGGTTTTAGTTGACTCGAGTCAACATTTTGAGTAAACGGACTCAAATCTGCGTTCCGACGATCCCGGAAGGTCCGCAGTAAAATATGAGACTCGGGCGTATGCCCGAAAATGAATTCCGAGGTCCCAAGCCTTAGAAATCAATTTTTGAAAGAAATTATTTTGCTGAAATATTTATGAAATAATGAAAAGAATTAATGTTTGAAGTCATTGGTATCGGGCCCGTATTTTGGTTCCGGAGGCCGGTACAGATTTGTTATGATATTCAGGCCTTGCCTGTGAAATTTGGTGAAATACGGAGTTCGTTTGACGTGATTCGGACATCCGGTTGAAAAGTTATGAACTATAAGTGTTCTTGAGGAAAATAATGAGTTTTGAGGCTTAATTCGTTGTTTTACATGTTATTTTCATGATTTGATCGAAGAGCAAGTCCATATTATGCTTTTAGACTTGTGTGCATGTTTGATTTAGAGCCCCGAGGGCTCGGGTGAGTTTCAAATAGGTTTGGGTTGTGTTGTGCTCATTCTTTCTTATGCTTCGACGTCGTTTCTTCAAGCATAAATGATATAATATTGAACAAACGAGCTCCGATTTATGTTTTGAATGAAGTAATGTATCCGTATCGTAATTACGGACGCGTAGCAAAAAGAATCATCGAATTTGTACATCGTATAAGGATTTTATGGCAATTTTACCAAGGTTGCCCAGATTTTTTAGGTTAATTACGAATTTGCCCCTGACGGCGTATTAAAAACCTGCACTATTTGCAAATCTAAAACCTACATATCTCCTTCATTATAAGGTCAAATTGAGTGATTCAAAAGCCTAAATTCATTAGAATTTCACAAGGAATCCATTGGACACAAGAAAATCGAGTTTAGGGATCGTTTGGCATGAGAAACAAGACAGAATAGCTGGCAGAAAAATAAATACAAAACAGGTAGACTTCTTCTTCTTCAAATTTTTGAACCCCACAGCCCTAGGAACAAATTTATTCACCAAATATCATCCCCAAGTCATAGGTAATCAATTCTAAATTTTACTCCTTCAATTACCCATTGTTTTTCATCACTTTTAAATCAAAACAAAGAATTTTCATGGTAAAAATTGAAGGTTTGGGTAGAATTAAGGAATTTTATAAAAAATGAATCTTTACCTCGAATTGAGGTCGGATTTCGAAATTAATTGTATATTTGGGT